>BMAO01036808.1:0-95312 GCA_019973975.1 Trichonephila clavata
TTTTATTTCTGCTATATTTAGAAGCAAAGTTATAGCGTAATTAGTAAACCGGAAATGGAGTTTACAAAACCGGAAGTAGATCCCTACACAAAATATTTTTGAGATATTGAATTGAAATTTTCAGAACACGTTTTATTAGTTATATCTGTGTTATGAATCAAAATCTAATCTATGTGTATATATCCATGTAGTTTATTGCTTTTTTATTTAAAAAAAACCATTAAATCCTTTAAAAAATCGTGTTTTTGCATAAAATTTAGCATATTTAAAAACTTTCAAAAGTATTACAAATATTTTAATTCCTAACACATATAAATAGGTTATTCACGTACTGTGTAAGTATTGTTTGAATACATTAATTTGAATTTTGTGTAACTGCAATTTTTCATTAAAATTTCTTTAAAAACTACAATTGTTATAGTCTATAAAACTCTCTAGAAAACAGATAAAGGTTAAAAAAATATCCAGATTAGTTAAGCATGACGCTAAAGAGATCTTGGCCTATAAATATGGTGATTTTAAAAATGTACAATTAGTAGAAATTTTTTTATACTGTATTAAAATCTTTAAATGTATTTTCTGAGAAACTATGTATTTCAATTTTTTGCTTCACGGTAGAGTTTACTACAGAATTTCTTTTTAAGATATTGAATTGAAATTTTTAGAAAACGTTTTATTTAGGTTTATATCCAGTCTAGATTATTATCTAATTTCTATGTATATATTTATGCATTTTATTGCACTTTTTGTGAGAAAATAACTTTAGGTTTTTGTAAGAAATTGAATTCTTACATAAAAAATTACATATTTCAAAAACTTTCAAGAGTATTACAAATTTTATAGCTCTAAGTGCAGATAATCATACTGTTTATGTACTGTATAAATGATATTTGAATATATTAATTAGGATTTTCAATACAAGCCTTACCGTAACTGCAATTTTTCACTAAAATTTCACTCAAAATTCCCAATATATCCAAACTTATTTTTAATTTTGTGGAAATTGTAGTTTATACCACACTATAATCCTAGTTTTATACCCCACTTCAATTTAAAAGTGTTTATTTAGTTGAAAATTTATATATTTCAAAAAAAGTGCTCCGAAGGTAGGCACATACCTTAACAAAATCTTAGATGGCACAAATACAAATCACAAACCAATGATATTTGATAAAAGTAGTCGGTGGTTTCATAAAAGTAGTCCAACGACACTCAAATATTTTTTTTTTCTCCAGCAGAATTTTCTCGTAGCATATTAATATTTTTCATTTGTTGTATAGGGGAAAAATTACCCTCTTAGTGGAAATTTATATTTTCTAAACTTCTCGCAACCCTTTTTCAATTAAAATGAGGACTTCTGTCAAAGTACAAAATGTCTTTCGATCTTCTGACTGAACTAGGTTCAAGTTCTTAAGGTATCCGAGCACGTTCGGAGTACTTTTTTAAAAAAATAGCATATTAAAACATTATAAATCCTTTTTTAAGGATGAATACCAATAAATACTAATATTTCCTCAGAATATACATTTAAAAATATCTAAATTTTACAAAAATCACAATTATAAGTAAAATTTTAGCAATATTTTTGAGAAACTTCAAATCAATTAGAGAAAAAGCAATTAACTTCTATCAGTAAAAGTATTCCTAAAACATTAGTTGCATTTATCTAGAGTACGTACTAAAAGTTTAATGTTTTATTAAAATTAAAAAAATTTAGAGCTCATCGAGTAAATATTATAGGAAATGTGTCATTTTTATGAGACCATTATTTAAAAAAGTGGTCATAAATCAAAAATTATTTATACAATAAGAAATATTTTAGTACATACTATAGAAAACGAAATAAGTTCAGGTTCAAACGTTTTATAGAAATATATTCATAATATTTAAATTATCAGATTCAACGCGAATACATTAAGCTTAAAAAACAAAATGGAGAAAAATGGATTTAAACTGTTGTTGTTTTAGTAAAAATTATACATATAGAAAGCTAAAATTCACAAGATTTGCATGCTATGCCCTCTTTTACTTCAGCTTTGAATAAGTTTCTTTTCTTTCTTGACCTATTTTTTTTCTGGCGGTTTTTACTTCAGATAATGAATGACGCTTTGATTTAATAATGCGCTCTTCATCGAGTTGAGCAAAACCTTTGACAGTATTGACACCAATTTGTATTTGAGCTTGGTTTAACGCATCTAACAATCCTTGAAAATATTTGTTAAATTGTATGACAGCCCTGTGAGCTCCTATTGTCAGAGTTTGTAACTCGACAAAAATATCTTTTGAGATAAATTTTCACAGAATGCCATTGAAACTTTCATTTGCATTCTTTGTTTTCCCGTGTAAGCATTTATTCAATAAATGCTTGTCATATAGCTTCATATATTGAGGTTTAATGATTTTAATTATTTCTTGTGGTAGTCCCTTGCCAGTATCAATATGCATCTTTCCTTCAAATGTAGCTTGGTAAAATTTGCACCAGCTGTTGGGTCCAACTGGACATTGGCTGTGAATCGGTTGATTTTTGTTTTAACAGCAATTAAAAAAGGCAGCATTTACTGCACTTTGCATTTTTTCTATGTTATTGACATTGGATCTGAGAGCAATACCATAATAATTTTGCAGTTTATCGATGAAACTATCAGTTAATTTCCCACTTCCTCCCAGACCTTTTTGCTTCATCTTCAAATTTCGAAGCCTTAAGCCAACGCGCTTTTGAATATGGTCAATGCATTCAAATTTTTTAACGCTGTTTTCACATAAACATTTTTAACAGGATCAAAACTTTTAGAATCCTCATCTCCATAAAAATACACATATTCCAATTTTCTCATCTGAACAGATCCTTCAAATATTTGATACATACCAAAAGGTTCCATCACACCAGAGGATCAAACAGTTTAACATACTCATGTGAAATTTTGTCTTCAGGTTTCTTCGGACATAGTCGGCACATTTTTGACATGACTTCAATGTCTAAAACCTTACCAGTATCTATGGAAATGGCACTAAAACATCCATTTAAAGACAAGTGTCCTCTACCTCGCCATGTTCCATCGACTGACACACTGCATTGAACAACTTCATCGCAATTATTCTTTTTGTGAACCTCAGCTGCAGGCTCATTCATAATTTTATATGCAACGTTATTAGAAACATGTTCTAATTTTTTTTTCATGACATCTGAAAGCTGTCTTAGAAGGAGAATTCACATTGATAGCTGAACGCAGCTTCCTTGCAGCAGAGTGTCCCTTTCCAATCATTCTTAAACCAAAAACAAAAGAGAGATACTGTGCATTTTGTTAACTTTCATGGATGTGCAAAATGAGCTAGAAAATGTACAGTTTTTACATTTTAATATCATATTAGATGCTAAACCAAACGCAGAATCTTTAAAAAGCTGAATCTTATTTTCGAAACATTCAGGACAGCATAATAAGGAAATCCAAAGGAGAGTACAATTTTCTTAAATACATAGGAAAAAATTAATTTTTTGACCCAAAACTAGCTTAACTGTTACCGAAACTTTTAAAATATTTCTTAGCGCATGACGTTTATGACTTTAAACATACGTGATTAAAAAAAAACAAGTAATATAAAAACATATTTTAAGTCAATTCCTACTCTTTGAATAGATGAATAGAAAGTATTTAATTAACGATTGAAAATTTGAACAAGATATATATATAGAGAGAGAGAGAAATAAAGAGAGAGTGAAGTATTAGTAGGAATTAAAAAAAGAGCATGCTTTGTCAAATTTGTTGAAACAATGCACAACCCGTTTGGCCGCGGTAACCTCTAACTCATCGGGAAGTTAGTTTAAAATCAATTACAACATTCCACAAGGACATACTTACAAGCAAGCTAGTTAATTAAAAAACCTGGTACCCTGGGTTTCCCTCTTTAAACCCAGAGCCACAAAATTGAATACGAAGACGCAACTCGACCAGTGCTATCGATGGAGGATCTTTGTTCGTATAAATTCGTGTGAGTTCCGGAGCTAAGGTGCCCTTGTCGAAATCGAGGCCCGCCTCCTCGGGATCCCGAATTCATAACTAAAACTCGTTTTTTTTACATTTTCAAGCATTTTCATCAGCTTCTGAGCTATGATCCAAATTTCAAGTCTCCAGCTCATCGGGAAGTTAATTTAAAATCATTTACAAATTTCGACCCGGACAGACAAGAAAGAGAGTTTATAAAAACATGGTAATAAAATGGCTTTATTTGCAGAAAAACCGGTATTTGACGCCAACGTTTGTCATTGTAATAACAGTTACATTGTTACAACCATTGAGGCGATTCTAAATTGACATCTAGAATCCATAATTAATTTAATTAATCAACCGGTAACTAATGAATTAATATTTGAAAAATCTGTATTAACATAAGTGTCATGCACTACAGCACTACCAGTTTTAAAAAAAATATTTTAACTTGATTGGATGAATAGAAAGTATTTCATTATCGATTAGAAATTTGAATAATATATATATATATATAAAGGAGAAAACCGACTCACAACTGACTGACTGACTGACTAATCACGATATCTCCAGAACTATTCAACCTACTAACTTTAAATTTGGTAGACATGTTCCTTTCATGGAGTAGAGATCCACTAAGAACTGATTTTTTGCGAAATTCGAACCAAACTGGGCATTACGGGGGTTAAGAGGCGTTATAAATAATTAATTCCATTTTTAAACTATTCGACGTACAATCTTGAAATCGGGAAAACAGATTCCTTTCATAGAATAGAGATCCTCGACAAAATGAGTTTGATGAAAATCGACACCCAAGTAGCGTTGCAGATAATTACTTCCATTTTTAAACTATAAGACGCACAAACTTAAAATTTGATAAATAGATTCCTTCCATAGAGTACAGATCAGCTACAACATGGGTTTTGTGAAAATAGCCCCCCAAGTGGTGTTGCATAGGATTAAGAGGCGTAATAGATTCTGTTTTTAAACAACTTGACCAACATGCTTGAAAATTGGTAGGCATGTTTCTTTCATAGAGTAAATATCCGCTACAAAATGGGTTTGGGGAAAATTGACCCCCAAGAGGCGTTGTGGGGGGGTTAAGGGGAGAAATAAATAATTATTCTGATTTTTAAATTATTAGACGCCCAGTCATGATATTTGATAAGCAAATTCCTCTCATACGGTAGATATACGCTACAAAATGGGTTTCGTGAAAATCGACCTCCAAGTGGCGCTGCAGGGCTTAAGGGGCGTTATAGATAATTATTTCCATTTTTAAACTACTTTACGTACAATCTTGAAATTTGGTAAGCATATTCCTTTCCTAGAGTAGAGATCCGCTACAAAATTAGTTTGATGAAAATCAACCTTCAAGGGGCGTTGCGTGGGATTAATAGGCGTAATAGATAAATATTTCCGAACTACTGGACCAACCTGCTTGAAAATTGGTAAGCATGTTTCGTTCATGAAGTAAATATCCGCTACAAAATGGGTTATGGGAAAATTAACCCCAAGGGGTGTAACGGGGGGGGGGGTTAAGGGGCGTTATAAATTTCTATTTTTAAACTATTAGACTTACAGTCCTGCAATTTGGTAAGCAGATTTCTCTTTTGGGGTAGAGATCAGCTACAAAATGGATTTCGTTGAAATCGACTCCCAAGTGACGTTACGGGTCTTAAAGAGCATTATAGATAATTATTTCCATTTTTCTGGAAGTACAGTCTTGAAAAATGATAAGCAGATTCCTTTCATGGAGTAAAGATCCGCTATATAATGTGTTTTGTGAAAATCGATCCCAAGTGGCGTTGCGGGGTCTCAAGGGGCGTTATAGATATTTTTTTTTCATTTCTAATTTATTAGAAGCCCAGTCTTGGAATTTGGTAAGCAAATTCCTTTCATACAGTAGAGATTCGCTACAAAAATGGCTTTTGTGAAAACAGCCCCCAAGTGGCCGCTCAAGGGATGTCATAAATAATTATTCCCATTTCTAAACTATTAGACGTACAGTCTTGAAATTTGGTAAGCAAATTTCTTTCGCACAGTAGAGAACCGCTACAGAATGGGTTTCGCGAAAATCAAACCATAAGTTTCCTTTCGGGGGATTAAGAGGCGTAATAGATAAATATTTCCGTTTTTAAACTATTCTATCTACCTGCTTGAAAATTGATAGGCATGTTCCTTTCATGGAACAGAGTTCTTTTAACAAAGAGTAAAACGAAAATCGACCCCCAAAAAGGGTTGTGAGGTTTCAAGAGGAATTATAGAAAAAAATACTGTTTTTGAGTAGTTAGTCCCGGTTACTTGAAATTTGTTAAGCATGTTTCTTTTGTTGAACTGGAATCTACTAAGAATGTATTTTACGGAAATTATCTTATGTGGGAGCAGGGGATTACTGGGGCGAATTGACAAAAAAACTCCTCTTTTCGAAATACAAGGACTATAATAATAGAATTTGGTTTGCATTTTCCTTTTGTTAAATTGAAATCCGCTATGGACAGTTATATTGTAGTACGACTCTCAACGGCATTACGAAGGGTTTTGATAGTAAAAACTTCGTTTTTCCTCTATTAGATTTAGACTAGAAATTTGTCTTGCATGTTTATTTTACAGAGTATAGATCCACCAAAAATTGGTTTTGCGGAAATCCACTTAGTTATAAGGTTACGAAAGTGCAAACATCATTCTATACTTCAATTTACGAGATTTTTAGAAAATGCAAATTAGAAGTCCTGTCATTTTTTATATCAAGTGTCGAGAGTTACAAGTATAATTATATTTTTCAATATAATCGAATTCTTAATACTAGGGCTTACATATCAATAATATATATATATATATATATATATACAAACAGTACATATTTATAAAACATCTTGATATATCCAGCGAAGCGGGTGGGTAACAGCTAGTAAATATATATAGTCCGATATTGCTTTTTGCCTTGCTTGGTTCTTATTTGTATTTCATTTTTATATCTTCTTTAGATTCGATCTTCAGGTTTTTATTAAGTTATTTCTTGCTATGTTCTTTATTTTCTTTAATATATTTTATAAATTTCTTCCATATATATATAGGGAGAGAGTAAGCTAATAGTAGGAATTGAAAATATTTCCAAGTAGATTTTTTACGCATCTACGGATTACTATTATATCTACTATCGTAACTTATATTCTTCTAAATTAGATGATTTCAAACTAAAGACAGCAGCACAGTTTCTTCTTTGCACAGAAAATATTTGAATTTGAACAGTGTAGCTCCTTACATTCTGTTTAAGGTAATATTTTGAGTAATATCAAACATCGATTTCTCTTGAATACAAGAATATAAATAAACAGGGCTCAGACAGGTCATATCATTCACTTTTGTATATATTGACGATTATTTACTTTTAATAACATTCATGGCTAATACTACATGTGATGATGTAATAGTTAAAACTGTTTTCGACACGATAGAAATATTTCAATTTCCACATTTGCGCCTAAGCTTAATTAAAATCACAATTTCGAACGACGCTAACGAAATCACAAGCTAGACAAAAAGCAGACAGACACTTAGATGTACATTATGACATTCTTTCGGCTAAATATAGAACAGTCTCCTACAAAACCGTATGTGGGCGGTTTTCTCTTTGTGTTGTTGCTATTTCCTTCGGAAAGTGATTTCTATAGACATTTACACTTTATAACACACGCTTTTAGCAATATAATCTTAAACTAAAACAACACTTATAATTGTATATATCAAGATGTAATGAATTAGTATTTTCTTAAAATTATAATTTTTTTTTCCAAATCATAATTTCGAATAGTTTATTTTAAAGGGAGTCTGTTGCGTTTCGTCGATCACGGATGTGAGAGGTTTGAAGTAAGAAACTGACCTGATCTAAAACTAAATACTTTTTATTCAACTTTTAGCACTTATAAAAATTAATGAGAATGCACCCTGATTCCTAAGCCCGAGGAGCAATAAAACTTATTAATCCTATTAGTATATGAAATCACATATCTTAATTATTCTCTTGAACACTCATGTTTCGAACTTGCTAATTCGTCAGCCTCAAAGGGGACGTACTCCACCTTTTAATGAATCATACCTTTTAGATTTAAGATTACGAAGGGTGACCATCTGTCGCTCACACTATGCTTTCAGCTTAATGTCAACTTTCAACCATCCCCTTGTCTACTTAACGATTGATATTTAAATAAAAGTTTGCCTTTGCATAAAATCATGTCCTCTCAACTATTAGTTTTTTTCCAATTTAAATTTACTTTTAAAATGAGTATTTTCCCCTAGAGGATTATTGGATGCCCTAATAGAACTACCTACACCTTTTCATCTCCCATATAAGGATTGTAAGGGATGTGGACGATACCAGAGAGAGAGAGAGCAAGCACCAGTCTCCTAACTTTCACATTACATCAACATTAGGACGTTTGATTTGAGTTTATCAGATGTAATAATCAAACAATAAAACTGCAAATATACACTCCTCCATAATTTAAGAATTAACTCATGAGTCAAGAAAAAATCGAAATCTAAAATAAATATATCACCCGCAAAAAGACACCACACATCTTTAAGAACCATATGCAAATTGCAAAAAGGCACCGAATGACACCGATAGTGCATCACAGTGACGAGAGTGTATATAAAGAAAATAACTGCAAAATTTAAAATTGTTCGCAATCACTTTACAAGTCTTTCATTGCAAACACCATAAAATTTGCACACTAAGAACGCATTTATATGATTTTTAAGTGGTAGAGCTATAGGCCGTCTGGAATCTGGGCGTACTCCGCTGGAAGTATCCGAGAGACTTAGAATTGCCCAGAGTGTCATCTCAAGGCTTTGGCAACGATTCCAAGATGATGGTAATGTAAATTGACGTTACAGCACAGGTAACACAAAAATCACAACGCTGGATGAGTACAGGTATTTGACAGTGTTTGCCAAAGAAATAGACGGAGAACAGCATCAGACCTATCTCTACAGCTCTCTTAAGCCACTGGTGCGACAATTTCAAGGCAGACCGATATAAGACGATTAGGGTAGATTCGTCTATACGTTCGTACAATGGTCAGCTTTGTTCCTCTTACTGAAACTCCCTGTCGCCTGAGGTTAGCCGGGATTAGAGAGTAGGCGTTGTGGATACCATCACAGTGGGCTTGTGTGATGTTTTCCAACAAATCTAGGTTTGTTGTGCCGTCTGATCAATCGCCAGACTTTCGTATGGAGAGCAGCAGAAAACTGTTCCCACCAAGTCAACATCACTGCATGACACCTTTTCGGAGGTGTATGATTTGCTCTCTTGGAGAAGGAATTATTTTGGGTCCCAGAACTGACCTGCATGTTCAAATTGGAACCCTGACAGGCCAAATCTATCAGGACTTCATTCAGGAACAACATGTAAGTTTTTGTCAGGGTGCCATGGGCGTAGAATGTGTGTTTATAGAATAAAACGCCCGTCCTCACCACGCAAACATTGTAAACGAATGCCTGCAATCTGAGGGTATCACCCGTATGGACTGACCAGCATTCTCATTGGAGTGGAATCCAGTAGATCATGCATGGGACGTACTTGGCTGACTAGTTGTAGCCCATTGACCACCTCCTACATGTCTACCGGGACTTCATGAGTGGTGTAATATTCCCCTAGATCACACCAATAATTTAATACTCAGCATGCCTAGACTTTGCACAGACTGTATGGCATCGTCTGGGAGACATACTATGTATTAACCATCATACGAAACATTTAATAGTAGTTTTTTTAAATAGTTTTTTTTTTGTAATTTGCTTTAGGGAGCAAAAACCGCAAGTTTTATTAATAATATCAAACACATAGCATATTTTTTGCTCTTTACATTTTGCTTAGAAAAAATACATATTAGTCACTGTTTTTTTTTTTTTTTTTTTGCTCTTCTGACCCTGTTTTTGCTTGAACTTGCATTTTTCTTAATTTATGGACATGAATGTAATTATATTACTTATTCTTTGATTTTCTTCAAAAAAAAAAATGTAAACTTAATACTTTAAACTGCATTATTTGATTATAATAAATTAAATTTGAACAACTAGTAAACACGCTTTTATGTTTAATCGAAATTAAAAAAAGTAATTCTTACTATATATGATTAAAATGGTTAACGAGAAAATTAATGTCATTGTGGTAAAAGCGTGGGGTGCTCGACATCCATTGCTAAAGTTTCTTATTAGTTCTTTTCCGGAACGCTGAGTTAGTGTAAGCATGTATTACAACGCTTTTACCAGAATGGCATTCAATTTCTCGTTAATCATTTTATTCCTACATTAAGAATTATTTTCATTCCTCGGACAGTTTATGAGAAATTTTTTAATCCAATGACATCTGAATCAATTATCAGCTGTTTTGGTGAAATGAAGCAAATAATGATGTTTTATTCCACAGATCCGACAAGCGAATTAAAAAAAACCAGACTTTATGCCTGAGTTTAGCAATTAGAATGTTTTATTTAAATGGTTTTTTTATTTCCATTTTCAGAAAAAAACTAGACAATTGTTTATATTATGGTAAGCTATTGCTGACGAACCCTTCTATTTCTCACATAAGGAACACATTTTTCATTTGTTGTATTTGTATTAACCATGTTCATTTTCGCTTTTAGGGCTGTAACTTGATCTTTATTCACCAAATTTTGAAATGGTACATGGAATTAGTCACCAAATCTGGAAAAGTTAATCCTGATGATCCTGATCAGACCAATGGAACAAAATTATGAAATTATTCTATTGTCATCCTTCCTTGAAAGTGTGCAAATAGTGTCCATTTAATCTGACCTTTTAAAATGAGTAAAGATCGAGTTCAAAGATTCCGTTACATATAAGTGAAGCTTATAAAAGCATGTAAATGATATTTAAATGGATTAGATTATTATTTTTATACAGTTTATTTATTTATTTTTAAATATTTTATTTATTTATTAATAAAATATAATTTTCCCTGAGAAATCCCATTTGAAATTCCCTCACACTTGCAGTGTTATTAATACATCATTTTCAAATATATCATGAAATGAAGTGAAAAATCTCCATAAACATTATTGAAAAAAATCGATAACGCTTCCTAAATCTTCTTTCTAGATTTTTCAAATTCCACGTTCTTTCTTTAATCGAAATTTCCTACCTGTACGCGGCATTTCTTTTCATAGCTGTTCAATGAATTCATCTAAAAATGAAAAACGCTGCTACTCCCCTCTTTATATTTCACATTCCAATCTTATTCTGAGATTTTTCTCATGCTTTATTCTTTATCTATTTTTTACATTTTTTTTTATCCCCTTAATTAAGAAATTTCACGACATCCGTATAAACTTATTTGCAGAATAAAGTCGTACTATGTTGACTTGTAATCAATTAAGATTTTTCAAAGTTCAAAGTTTAATGAAATAATTTAATTTGCAAAATCTTTCCTTCTTAACAATTTATTTAATATAAGAAATTTTGAAGATATTTTCTTACTGTAAGATGATTCATTTGATTTGATTTTTATTAAAAATTATTATTGAATAATTATTATGTATATGTTATTCATTATTATAATAATAACTATTTTTTTATTTTATACATACGTACTGGATATTACAAGGGGAAATTAATTCTTCATATATACAGGAATATTCATAATTTCAACCATGTTTTCGAAGCACTATATTAAAAAATAATTAAGACGAATACAAGAAAAAAGGTTATTGGAAATAATACGTAAACAATTCAAACTTTATTTGTATACCTTACAGGAGTTCTATGTGTGAAACCTTAGTTGCACGGCATACATCAATGAACTTCTACTACATGAAATAGCCCAGACGTTTGAAAAATTTCGTTTGATGTAAAATCCAGAGTTTATCCAACCAAATGTTCAGATAAACACATATTTTGGAATGGATAGCACGTGTTGTCAATAGCTTTGATAATTCGATGTTGAGTAGAGCGAGCAAACAGGAAAATCGATGTATATATGCCATGTAACCATAGAACATGTGTAAGGAATGCAAACAAAATTTGAACTATCTCTGTATTCTTTCACATGTTCTTTTTTGCTGCACATTCGTTCAGTTTTTTTTTTTTTTTTTTTTTGCTATTGCACTTTGAAACATCGAAAGGGTATTATGAAAAACTCAAATCATTTTTTTATAATAAGAAAATTATAATATTACATCCAGGTTCAATTTCATTTTCAGTTAAATGCTATTACAAAAATTATATTCATTGAATAATACTACTCATATATTGAAAAAAGATTTATACGCAGCATTACTTAAATAAAACTTAGGTCTAATTTATTTTCCTACAGAGTATCAGTTTTTGTGATGTGAGTATACTTTTTACGTGGAACAATTCTGCTAAATTTAGAATTACTTTGCTTACTTTTTATTGGAGATATTTAGATTAGGATACAGATTACATTTTTATTGATAAAAAATGTTCAATGCTATGTAGGGGGAAAATTTGCTTTAGCTTTTTTTTTTTATTTTTACTTTCTCAATTGTGCACGCGTGCTGCATTGAAATACATTATTTTAAAACTATTTCCATTTTCTGGTAATTACTATTTTATAGAGAATATTCTGCACTGGACATAATAGGCATATTACTCTATTTATTTTTAAGTCTTAATCTCTTTAACCACTTATTTCATCGTTAGATAATGCCAAAATCACTTAAATGTGTAGAAAAGTCTCACTTAATCAGAACAATATATTCTTATATCATACTCTAAAAACTATTAACCTCCAATATCAATTCAGGTTGGCATGCTGTTAATACATTTTTGTTCTTAATTGTCTAAGATAACTATAACGCTTTTATGGCGGCGTCTAATTTCTCCATCTAAGTTTTATTTATTCTCTATTTCATTTGTCACACTTCTACTTAAGTAGTAATACCCATTTGTATACAGGCACGCATTCGTGAATGCTGCGAAAAACATCTGAGAGGTGGAAGTGCACCCCATACACCATGCCCAAAAGCATCATTACACAGCGTCATGTAATGCTGTGCAGGATAGTGATGGAAAGGAAAGTCAGGACTGCCTCTTGCGAAGGATATGCAGCATACAAACAATATACGAACGGTGAGCTTGTAAACATGCATTTAGTATATGGAAAATATTGGGTTAATGGGCATGCCGCTGCATGTATTTATCGCGCGAGAAAATACATCGCTGAAAACATGCTTAGTTTGCACGCTTGCGGAAAAGTTGTGCAACAGATCATTAAGGAATGGAAGGGCAACTGAGGCTAGAACACGATTGACTCGCTATTTCCATTAGGGAAGAAAGTAAGTGTGTTGGATCCCATGGAGAGTTATCCAAGTATCAGCATACGAGCTATTGCCTCTCAATTAAGGCATTGTAAAATTGTAAATCGTGTTTAGAAGGCCGAATACTGCCCCATCGTTTCTCTGCAAAGGGTATTGCTTCTCGATGACTATCCTGAAGTACGTTTCATACAGTGGTTTCTGTAAGAAAATTCCCGTGATGTGAATTGATGAGCTTATAAGTTGTTGCCTGTTGAGCCCACATCTAATTGAAATGGCGTATTTAACCGCTTCCCTTACAAATGTTTTTTGAAAGAAACTACAAAAAGTCACCACGTTTTGTTATACTTTATTATTAAATGCAATGAAACGAAACAAAAGAAAATATGTAGGTTTTAAGTTGAATTTTTAATTTTATATAGGTGTAAAAGCATTTAGTTTTAATATTAGTTTACGATCCCATGTTATCTCGAACAAACGGAAAAAGTTAAATATTAGTTTTTGTATAACTGTTTTTGAAACAAGGGGCAACACAAAATGATATCTGGCATTCTGTATAGTGGTATCGTGTCTTTTTTTCTTACTGGCTTACCTCTGGAACCTATTTTACAGGAGCACAGAGTACACAGTCTCGTTGTATTTGATTTTGTTTCCAGCAGCAGGAATAAAATCTGGAAAATGCTTTGACGTTAACCTGAGTGCTGAAGGACTAATGCTGGGACTTCCAGATGTGGCAGAAAACTCGTCACGATGATTTTCTGACATTAGTTTTTCAATCAGTTCCATTCTAAACTGTTTAGGGGATCACGTGAACACCTACTACCCTATACTATCCATTTTGTCATTGTAGTCAACTACACATTTAGGCCTGGACTTTGTCTCTCCCCATTTATTTGTTTCATCTTGCATTCCAATTGTATGCATTGAGGAAATAAGACTAGCATCCTTCTTATTTTTTTACATTTCATTGCAGTTACTTTTCCTCTCTGATACCCAATAAATTCACCTTTTTTTAACTTCTTTGTCTTTATATCTAAAGGTAAATATTTTATATTCAATCGGAATGTTCCACACATCAGTGTTCCTTTTGACTAACGAATCAGTCGAACCTGGCAAAAACGTTATAAAAATTGTCCAAACTGCCAATCAAAGTTGAGTATTTACTTCCATTTCCTACAGGACAAGTAAAACAGTAATAAAACTAATCATACTGACAAATTCTGCTTTGCTCGAGTATTCTCGGGATAATAATATTTACGAATCCTGCAATATTTACGAATCCGAGGTAACTTGGGATAATCAGGCAAGTGGTTAACCAGCATTCGTGGGCTCGTGTAAACCTCCTATGGTATGCATAATCACACTGTTCAACTACATTTCAAAGTTAATATGTTGTCGGGTTTATTCATAAAATGCTTATTAGGTGCCTTTTCCATCTTAGTTGAATGCGCTCTATTGGTGTCAGATATTTTAGATGCCTGATGATGCAACCTTCGAGCATTCATTATTAGATTCGAGATGTGTTCATATAATTTTACCATTTGCATTCATTAAGTTCAATAAGCGATTCAAATTTTATATATATATATATAATCCCTCTCTTTTTCTTTTTCTTCTTCTGCCTGCGCTACTACTTACCCTTAACATTTCAGGGTATGGATTCCTGTGCATTTCTTAATCCTTATAATGTTTTTTTTTTCAATGGGGCTGCGCATTTGTATTTTAAACCTTTGCTGACCTAGTACATACTTTAGGAGCTGGTACCACTTTTTAGCGCTGCACCATATAGGTGATACCAATTACAGCAAGCAATTTTGAGACCCAGTTTCCTCCACAGAGGGAGGCACCTGAGCTCTTGACAATGCGAACTTTGTAACAGGATTTAATTTTGCCGAGAGCATCCAAGCCAAACAGACTCTCTAGGGATCTTTCAAATGCCGTATAATCATACAACATGGCCGCTGTCGATTTTCTGCATCAAGAAAATCCACTGACTTCGCAAATTTGGGGGTAGAAGGCTAACGACAAACCAACCACGCCACCCAGCCGGCAATCTTTATAATGTGCCCTACCTCACTTACAAATCCGCTGCAACATTCACGAGACACCTTGTATATAACGGCTCTTTAACAAGGCAAGGTTCACATATCAAAGTCCATCATTTAGTACCTTCATAAGTTGAAGGAAATGTGAGTGAGAGCCCTTTACGAATATTGAAATAATACAAAAATAATTGAAAACGTAATACTATACAAAAACTAATTAATTTTTGCTAAAAGTAGAAGTCAAATAAGACCTAAACTTAAAAATTAATTTTTTTCCAAGATTTTCCTCCTTTCTGCAGAAGTATTAACCATGCCACTATGTAAATTGTTAAATAAATATTGTGTGAAGAAAATCAATTTACAACTTTAAGGAACTTTATTGTTTCAAAATTGTTTTTTTATATATTATTCAAATTACGTTCATAAATCTATCAAAATATGTTTTAATAAGAAGTATTAATGAAGTTTAAGTATTTTATCATACAAAAATTGAAATATTTAATACACTTCACGTTTCAAATTATTCAATATTGAAATATTCTTGATTTCATTGTTTCATTTACGATAAAAGTGATGTGAAGCATTGCTGTAGCCATCCGTGTAGGAATATACCTCTAGTGTCTTGCGTAGCTTAATATCTGTTGTAAAATATATAAATTATGAATCAATAGGAAAAATCAAAAATATTTGCATTTGTAATCTAAAAGTGCTTTTAAAATTCATTTTACTCAAGTTTTTTTCTTTTCTTTTGCCCATGCGTTTATGTATTATACTCACTGTAATGATGTACTTCAAAATACAAAATTAAATTATTTTCATAAACCAACACTAATATCATTTGCTTTTCTTAAAGTTTTACTACCGAATTTAGTAATCAAGAGAAAAGATAACATTCCAATTGTTTTGGTCAAGTTTTCCCAAAATTGCTTTAGTGTAGAGAAAAAAAAATCACTAGAACAAATAATCTGCTGTCCATAATGTTTGTAAGGAACGTGAAATGTAAGAGTCAGAAACACTCACACACTCTTACAAAGTGTTATAAGGGTATAAGTATAATAATAATAAAAAAAAATATCTTACATACTCCACTTGAACTGCAATGCAAAGAAGCAAAAGAAGAAAGTACTCTTTAAAAGATTCATTTTCAACTTCCATTTTACTGGAATCATCGTTACCTTTCTCAAAATCATCTCGCCCACCAGGCTTGAAAGCTTCTTGAAATACTTTTGAAACAAAACTACTTTCCGATGGGATAAAATCTTAACAAACAACCATCTTCGGAGCCTACCCCCCCCCCCTGGTACACCCCCGCCCCCGACCTAAAGGCACACAATTACAGGGAGCACCAAATTCCGAAATTCGCAGAAGGCCATTGGCTCTCTTTTCCTTCATTATGTGCCTGTTTCATCTGGATGGTCGTTAACAGTACCCAATTGTGTTGGAACAAATCTGGAGTTAGTACAGAGCTGGAGCACTTACTGGCAGAGGGGAATCGATACATCCGAGCTGTTTCGGAAGATAGGGATGCATGGGGATTTTTTTTATATTTATTTGCTTCATTTTTTACTTAATGGTCGTCGCAAATAAGTAAATGTACGGGTTTCTAAAGTATTATTCCATTCGCAGAGATGTCATTATTTCTGCCTTTCACAGAGATAGAATTTCTGTAATGGTCATTTAAAAATGTGACTCAATTTTTTTCTTTTTTTAAATTTGCATAGGCTAGATGAATGGGGGAGTTTGGTCATCAAAAGAATCATTTAATTGTGTCAGTTATTATTATGCATTATGAGTAGTGAAAATTAAAAATAGGTACTTTAGTACACCGTTCGTGTGAATTTATTTAGCTAATGTGGGGAATTAGTTTCGAAAGGAAATATTTGGGAAAATGGAATTTTGGGAATAGATGGTCCTCAACTCGAAGCCTTCGACCTCTTATCTTATCACGTCAGATTTTTCTCGATGTATTTGAAGGTATAGCAATATTCTTCAGAAACATTTAACAATAAGAACGTGTGGATGAAATCATCCTGAATTTTTATCACGTGATGATAAAATCCCAATAGAGAATGATTATACTATCAATGTTGGTATGAAAGATAGGAGAAAAAACACATTTTTATGCCGTTGTTAAGGTTGTATTCGTCAAACATACGATAACTTGAATTAAATGCTAGTCACATTTTCAATCAAAAGAATGCTTCAGATCTCGTGAAAATGTGAAAATTGGCAACATTGTAATTCATGCATTTCAGTATAATATAGTGTTTTTAAATTTCAAAATATTCACAAAAATACTTTTTTTTTAAAATTTTAACTCGAGAAAGAGATAAATCATTCCGTATTACACAGATCAGAAGAAAACAAATACTAAACACATCTATACCAGAAAAAATGAATCAAATTAGATAAAAATAGGTATGATAAAATATGTTGTTTTCTATATGAAGCGGAACATAACATTATATTTATGATCTTGTATACCTGAAAAAATATTCCAAATACGGGTCCGAGTATAATATTGACAGGAAACAGCCTTAGGGAATCATGAGGAAAATGAATATAGTGATCAAATATGTATGAAAAAGGTACAGTACCTTTGACCCTTCTGAAAATCGAATTTTCAAAATACATTTAAAAGTTAATATAGATTGTTAAGAACGTTTGAAAGCAAACCTCGTTGAAATATAACAATAATTACGCTCTCAGCAATACAAAATATAAGTGCCAAAAAATGCTTGACCCTTAGAAAAATGTACAGAAACAGATCTTTCGTAAGGTACTTGTTTGAAATTTTTTGATTTGTTATTTGTTTCATAAGTATCTCGAACTTAGAAGCAACATGAGGTCTATTGGCGACTCAGCTCGTACTTTTAAATCCCGGTCAAGTGATGAGGTTGGCAACTGAATTTTACGTTATAGAATTACTGACCAGAAATGTCAGTATCTTACAAAACAACAATCGATATGGTCTAAAAAGAAGCAACATTGATATTTGAAGATGGACTAGCTAATAGCCTAGATATTATGAAAATTCCAGGTTTTAAAATAAAGTATTGTCTGTTATTTCTGATTTTCAGGCATTAATAACGGGATTGGAAATTAACTATATCTCACACAAAAAAGGCTCCTACGTCAGTGAGAAAGAAGAAAAAAATATGCAAGAACACATTACGGAAGAAAAAGCAGCAATTATGAAATGGATATTTTTTAAGAGTAAAAAGATTTATTTTAATGCAAAAAATTAAAATTTATTCTTTAAACTTGAATTTCTCAGTTTCTAAATTTCCCACTTTCCCACAAGATTAAAAAAAAATATCGGTTACAGAGCTACGATATTTTCTATGTATAATGTACTTGTAGACCTGCATTCTGTATGCCTCAATTTTTGGGTTGGGATCAGTAGAATTTACTTTGTAATGCGATGAATGCTAAAAAAAATAGTGATTTCGAATTTTTTAAAAATTCTTTTAATTTAAAAAATACTAAAATATGATTTAAGTTTAAAATTGGAGGTATACAGAATATAGGCATTCTTAAGTTTTAATTTTATAAAAAAATATATGATCTACCTTATATATTACTTTTGTATTCATAATTTATGCTATTTAAAAAATATAATATTTCAACAGAAAAATTCTTTCTTTTATTTTAATATTTGAACTATTCTGCACGAACTGTAAGAAACTCATATTAAAAGGAGAAGAATTTACTGGTTTATGAGGAATCGAAAAAGTACGCCAAAATGTGCAAAATAAAGACTCCACACAAGGTAGTATCCCCCTTAATAGATTTGAAAAATAAAAAAAAATAATGCTCTGATTTAAAATATTGTTTAAATATATTATCATATTATATTTCAGTTACATGTACTAATTTCATCAAAAAATATCTCAGAAACTTGGTTTGAAGGCGCATGAAGGATTTTTTTCATCATTGCTTTATTTCCAGGCACTTCAGCTTCTTAAAACTATTATTGTGATAAAGAATGTGAAACACAAAAATAAGTTAATGTTTTGTTGATTACTTTATATGGTATATTAGGTAGGCGATTAACATATATGACGTGCTTCAATATACGAAAAGTGAAATAAAGCGCAGATTTATTGTGGAAAATACTTTTTATACGAAATAATTGTTACAAAATTGATGAAATGATGGTTGTTTAAAGACTCCTGCTGAATTCGAAATTCCATTTTCATTTTATATTTCTTCAGAAAACAGTATAGGGCAATAGGAAAAAAAAATTATCATATTTGCTGCAAGTAATAATCAAAAGCTAGATCTGAAGACCTTATAGATATATAAATATATATATATATATATTCTCTTTTATTTTGATTTATAATTTATACAACATGATTCGATAACTGGTTTTTTCTTATTTCTGAAATCCATTGAATTTATTTTTATACTTATTATTTTATGGTTAATCTCTTACGGAATTCTTTAAGTTTGTCTAGTCTATAAATTATTTATTTCCCAAAATTGCAATTTTATGTATTCGATTTTGTTGTGTAATTTATAAAGGAGAAAGTTGTGGTTGACTTAAACTTATTTATCAAAGTCATGTTTTATATTAATTGCTTTTTCCCAACTGAAATCAAAAGAAAACTTTGAAAATTATTTTAATAATAACAGACCATCGATTTTATTGAGAAAAAATATAATTATTTTCAAATAAAAATTATTAGAAATAAAATGTTTTCATTTATGTTAATGTGTATTGAAAAGCTTTTTTTAAAATTGACGTTTAAGAAGTGAAATATGTTTAAAGAAAATCAAAAGATAATGGCGAAATTTTGCCGCAAAGCATTAAAAAATTAATGATATTAAAGTTATAAACCAGAAATAGTATTCATTTTACAGTTTACATTACATATAAAAATCATGGTTTCTTTAAATTTCAATATATTCATGACAAATTTTACAGTAATAAATTTTAAAAAAGGTTTCTGAACTCCATAATATTCTAATATGTTTTTTAAAGAAATACGCTTAACAGGCTCTGAAATATTTAATGCAGTAAAGTGCAAATATAATATGTTGGTAATATATATGCATTGCAAATAAATCATAGAAGAGAGAAATTGCTTTTGGGTTACTTAAAAAAATAAATTTGACCATGTTTTATTTATCTGTCTTGTTTAATTCCTCGCTAATTGTTTAAATACGGTTATTTTAATCTTTTTCAATGGTCTGCACACTGACAGCTAAACCTTTGTAGACATTGCAAATTCCCAAATATGACATTTATTTCATGGTTGCACCATTTAGTGGTGACCATCGCTACTGAATTTCGACACTTGAATTAATCATAAACCTAAAAAAGAGCTTATAATAATTTGAATTATATTGATCAATTTCTAAAATAAAATTAGTTTATTAACATGTGACAAATTGATATCCAATTTTTATTCAGATATCAATTTTTGAATAGTTTATAATGCCTATTTAATGTAAGATTTTTTTCTTATTTACTGAAAATATTTTTCAAGATTAAAGTACATACGCGAGTTAACGATGCATTATTTATCGCATTCATTGTGAACTATGATACCTGGAATTAAGTAACTGACATCCAGTGAAAGCAGACCGAATGGGTTAAAACTTCTCATTTTACCACTATTTTCTTAGCTCTGGTTTTTCTTCTGCGAGTGCCTAAATGGTAAAAATAGATCTCCCCAGTAAGTGCAAGCGTGGTTAAATCTAACCAAACTTTGAGCCTGTCAGAATTTTCTATCTGAACTTGAGCCGTAAAATGAACTTACGACAAAAAACTGTTAACGATGTAAACGTTGGTAAAATTAAAGAACATAAAATAAGATGATGCACACAAAATCTGCATTGTGTAATTGAAAATGAGACACATTCGATCTTACTTAATATTGCATTAAATTGTTAACCAATTTCAAACGTCCCTGAGTATAGAGCTACAATATATGTAAATTCATTAACTTATTTTGCCTTAAGAATATTTTAAATTGATCCACTATTCTTGACCTTTTAATGGTTTGAAGGAAACTGCCATAAAAGTGACTATTTTTTTATTAAAGAAAATTATAGAAAACTAATTTCAACAATATGTGTATTTTTTTTCTTCTAGATTTTGGTTAAATTTTTTTAACTTGAAGTTCATAAAAAAAATTATTATTTAAAAAAACAACAACAACATTTAGGGTTTTTATGACTAAATGTTGGTTTTCCTGCAGAGAATTAATTTTAAAAAAATGTTTCAATATTAAAGGAGAATTTACACTTATGCGTATGTAAATACCTATGAGTTATTTATTCTTGTGGGATGAATTTCATAGCATGTGTAAGAAGCTAAGGTCAACATTATACTAACTAGTACAGATCCTTCATATAACTGCTATCAGTTCCCAAACCGAAACTTCAAAACAATCAGTTATTTTAGAATCACTCTCGGATCCTGTTATACCTAAAGTAAAGTCCGATTCACTTGCTTACTAAGTCCATAATGTGTACAATGTTGAAATATATACATATAATCACATAGAACGCAACCCACGTGTATTCACGAAGAGCGGAACTAAGTAACTGAGGAAATGATACAGAAACATATCACAAATACACATGTTTGTATTAACATCTAGTTTAAAATAAAATAACCATCTCTAAATGCGTTACTAATAATCTAGTACGGTCATATGATGATAAATGTAAAAATGATTCCTGTTATAAGAGACAAATAATTTTAATCCTTTTAAAGCGTTATTAATGATTTTATTACTATCACCAATGATTAAAATCAATATACAGCTGTTTTATTACAGCTGCAATTATTTTCTAATAACTTCATATTTGTTGTTGCACGTAATTTTATGACATATGTTTAAACCAGCGTTTCTCAAATTGAGGGGTGCGCCCCCTAGGGGGTCATGACAACTTTACAAGGGGGGTGCAAGCATGTCAAAAATAAAAAATTAAAACAAAAATACAAATTTACTGAAAGGAAGCAAAACGATACATTTTGACATAATAAAAGTAAAATACACATTTACACTGATATAATTAATATACTTATATATGCATCAGTACTGCACAATGTATTTAATAATCAGATTATCAGTACTAAGTTAAGAACAAGATTAATAATTACTAGTGACTCCTATGGGCTTGTCACATATAACATTTAATACTTGTATAGATTTGAGCGGTTTATAATTAAAATCTTATTATAGCTTTAGCGTCAAATACACCACTATTGAATTCAATCTTGTTATTGTATGGAAGGAGGGGGCGATGAAAATTATGATTGAAAATTGGGTTGCAAGTATTCAAAGTTTGAGAAGCACTGTTTTAAACAGAAAATAATCATTAACTTAACTAAGTGGCGCATAACATTCCACGAGGTCCAAGGATACCATGCTCATATCAGTATGCATGACCTTTATTTTAATTACATTTTTATTAAATAATTACAATTATTATAACTATGTATATACTTATGACAGAATCACAATATTAAGTGGCAAGATTCCTTTCTCCCTATAAAAATAAATTATTTAAACTTATTTAATGAACTAATATTTGGAAAAAAAAACAGTATTAGCATCAATTGCCATCCACTGCAGTTTTAAAAAAATGTATTTGAACTTGTGTGGATGAATAAAACGTATTTTATTAACAATTGAAAATTTCAATACAAGATATGTAAATATGTATAGAGAGAGTGTGGACGTTATAATAGAGCAGGAATAGAAATTTAAAGAGTGTGTTTCTATAACAGGAATTTTTTGGAATAAGTTAAGGTATTCGACTATCGTAAAATCATATTTTTTTTAAAAACTGACATTTATTTTTGGATTTATTTTATATGTCATCTTATTATCTTTATTAAAATACCAAGTTTTTTTTCTCATTTTATATTCACTAGAACAAAAATTATAAGTGTTTTAGTAAAAGCATATGGCATAACTTTGGACAAGATTTGAAACTTTAAGATGTGTTTTACTCCAAATGTGTTTCTTTCGTAAATCTCAAACGGGGACAACGATTGCTCAAAAAGTTTTTAAAGAAATTTGCTGAAATTTTGTTTGTATGTTTAGCATTACAGTAGACGTGTTTTATCCGTCAGATTTGTCAATCACTGTTTTATTACAAAATTTACAGTCCTGTATGTGAATATAATCACTGTTTTTTAAGCAATTTCAAGTAATACCTAAGATAAAGTGATCTAGTTTTGGTGTAAATTAATAACCTGATATCCTGAAGTACATTTCAAAAGGAATATCAAAGTAACACATCAAAACTGAAAATTGAGAATTTGCTCATAAACCTTTTGTACAGATTGGGCGCCGTTTATGTAAGATTTTATCAGTGTTTTTTCCCATTTTAGTAGAAAAAATTTATTTCATCTTTTCTAAGTTTTAGGCATTTTTTTTAAAAAAAATGTGTACTCAATAAATCTAAAAATCACAACAACAAAAATCTTCACACTTCCATTTTCTTAAAATAACTGTTGTCGTAAGTAATCAGATACCTTAATACAGTATTTATTTTACTTCAGAATCATTTTTTCTGATCATTTAAAAGATATTCCGTGGTTATTTTATCATTTAAAAAAATGCAAAATAAAGCCGCCTGCCTGATAAATAGCTTATAAGTTTATCCGTTGTTCGCTTTATCCCCTTCTGACTTGAATATATATATATATATATTCTTAATCTTATAGTTATGGAATAAAGAAAAGAATTCTTTTGAGTTGAGAGAAGATCGTATTCAGCATGACAAGGTCCTCGTAGGCCTAAAAATTTCTGCTGACCGTGTGAGTCGTCGAAGCAAGAAAAGTGTTGGGCAGTTTTTTAGATTTCCCTTGGGCGCGTAAAATACTATCGCTACTGCATTACTTCGATATAAATTCCGTAGTTTTACTAGTATGAAGAGATAGACCATTATTTCTTAGTTTTTGTAGCACTGTAAAAAATTTCCTTCCTTCAGATCTGTTTCCACTCACCCTTTATTTATGGAATATAAAAATTCGAAATGCATTTACATTTATGAATAAAATATTAAGGGTGTGAATTTAAAATTAAACTAATGTTTAAAAATAAATAGATAAGAAAAGTTCTAAAGTCTTGTAATCAGTTATTAAGGCCACAATTAGGATATAATCGCTAAGTGTTTCAAATAAGTAGTTATAAAAAGTATAAATCTGCTTTTAAAGGAGAACAATACAATTTGAAAAATTCACGAAATTTTAAACATGTATTAAGCAAATTATTATTTTTTATTTTCGTTTTGTTAGAAATGAAAGTTGTGGTTTTCTAGAATGATGCGAAAGTAGTTAGAGAAGAATATTATATGCATACATTCGTAGTTTTAGTAACCTTCCTACATGCTGACGAGACAAAGTTACCTCCAAACACTGCAACAATTATTATTTTTTTATTATTATAAGATTAACGTGTTAATTTTTCATTTTATATGAGCGCATATTACTCGTTTAAAGAAGTAAAATAATGTATGTCATATAATGAAAATATTTTTGATATACTAAGCACACAGACACTGCTTTAACATCACGTGTTAGAGCAATCATGTTAAAAATATATCAATTATTATTATTGATTATTGTTATATATTGTTGTGCATAAATTGAGAAATTTTCTTTCTTTCGTCATTTCGTAAAAATGGCAACTAGGAAACATGGAGTTCGTAGGTCAGAGATGCAATTTATTACTGAAGGAACAAAAAACCGTAGTTACATATTAGGAAAATGAGCTTACAGAACTGAATGAATTAGATAACGGCTTTATTGACATGTTATCATTAAAGAGTTTCAAAAAGAGCATTTGTGTCTGTTGGTTTGTGTTCTGGAAATGATACAGTCATTTCTCCAAACGCCTTCTCAATGAATATGTGTGGGATGCTTCTGGCTTTAAATTAGAGCTATTTCATTCTAAAGATCCCTTTCTAGAACAGGGATGGCCAACCCGCGGAACGCGTGTCACAGTGTGGCACGGAAGAGATGTAACAAATGCCCGGGAAGAATTATTAAAAAATTAAACATATAAAAATATAATAATAAATAACTATTTTTCTTACAATTTTATTGAAATGGGCTTGTCTTGCACAAAAAATCTCAAAGTTTGGTTAAAAACATGTTTGTGAATAAATGTTTCTCTATTTGAACATAGTAAATAAATATAGCTCAGAACTAGCTGATATGCACTTCAAGTAACCATTGTTGACATTTTCTAGTGCTTATCTTAATATAGATGACTTGATAAAATAAATAAATAAAGTATAAATTAAAAAGCCACATTAGGCTTTAAGTGTTTAATAATTATTTAGAATTAAATATGATTTAAGTTACTCTTTTTTTATTTTAACCACCTAACTTTATTGATTAAACTAGTAAGATTAACAATAAAACTCAAGTTTTTGCTTTTGAATTATTTATTATACTATTTGTAAATTTCGACTGCACAAACTTAAATTAAAAATGTTTTATTTAAGTATAAATTTCATAAAAAGCCTATAAGTAATACTTTTTCACATTTTTTTTTCTTGCTAGAAGCCGCACACATAATTTTGTTTTATCAAATAGTGGTTCTCTACCCGAAAAGTTGTCCACCTCTGTTCTCGAAGCTCCTGAAGAACATACTACCTGTATGGGCATGCATTTCTTTTTTAAAAAAATGGAAAAAAAATTCTGACCTAATGGGACTTTGGGAATGACATACGAAGGTTGGGGGAGGGGGATAATTTCACTACAACAACGATTTCTGGTAAGAGAACCCCTTTAAAAACTGTAGAAAGCCATCTGCCCATTCATCCCTATGCCTCTCCAAACAATCACTCCTGAACCACTTTAAAGGTATCATTTCTTCATGTTAGTAGTCTGAAGCGTGTCCCTACTTTCTCATCATCAACTGTTGAAAAGAATTGTTTGCGAAACTAAAACAACTCTCATCTTTAAAGAGAACGTGTATGTATGTATTCATTTACACCTCTGTAAGATTCTTAGTATTCTCTCAAATTCGTCAATATTCTATAATTCAAAAGTTAAAATTTTTTAATGCATTAGCCAGAATGGAATATTTTGATTATGATCATGTGTGCTTTCTAAGTATTCTAAATTTTTATTATGGATTAACACTAGAACGCGTCCGGGAGTTTGAGTATCGTTAAACATTCATCGGTGTCGTTTCGACACCGTGATAATATATATATATATATATATATATATATATATATAAAATAATAATAATTAATTGTAGGATTAATATTCAGTAGGGTTTAGTTTTAAGAGTTGTCAATATTATATTTCAAGTAATTATCATATATTATGACTTTTTTATATCGTAAGAAACTTATCTTAGTATTATATTTCGCGAAGCTTGTTAGACCACTGCTTTTGTTGCAAAACATTTCAAGTTGCAAATCTGCCAGGAACATTACTATTATGCGGTATTTATTCTACGCCACATCCCTAATGACATATATATCTCTATTTACTGGAATATTATCAATTTCATCAGTACATTCTTCAGATTCTTGGCAGTCACTTTCACTCAACCTTAGTTCTTCTTCGGAATCTAAATAAGAGCAATACCACTTACCGCCAACCGATTCTTTCTCAGAAAGCTCTCGTAACAAATTAGCACTTTCATCAGGGCTTAGATATTTTATATGAATCATCGTTTGAAGGTGTCTGCTCTGCACAAGGTTCAAAAATCGAATGATTTGTTTTTATGAACAGATAAGCAAATGTTATGCAACAAAATATTTAGATACAACGACTTTAGTATAACTGATCATTTTCCCTGTAAACCTAATAACAATGTATTCAAGGTCAAATAAATGTGTGTTATTACTTCTGGAAGTTTATTTAACTTATGATATCTACTTAGTGAACTGTCTTTCATTGAATGACGGCGACTTATAATGATAAATTGCCTCGGTGTCCAAACAACAAGAGCGGACGTTCTAGGAATATTTATTTGTAAAATATTTCCTAATTAAATAGAACCAAAAAACATTTCCTGTATAATCACCATCAAAAATGATTAAAAGTCATGTAAAATTTTCAAATTCCGTGCAAAAATGCGGGTAGGAGAACAAACTAAACAAGCCCCGGTCTGCAATCGACACTGATGGACGTTCTAATGTCAATAATATTGATGATTATAACCAGATTGCTTATGCTATTAGCGCATATTAAGAAATTAAAATCAAGTTAAATAATCATTTTTTCCCAGAAAAACTGCTTTCAAATTATGTATAATTTTGCATGTAATTTCATTTTATTTATTCAGTCTGATGCTGTTGTTGTCCTAATTGTCTATTATCAAGTTATTAGGAAATAACCTAATAATTCTCAACACTACTGGCCCCTAAACACTCAGCATTGAGTCGAATATGATATGCAAATATATTAAGTCCAGCGTGTACCGACTCCCTTATTCGATTTCGCTCTAATCTGTGACTTGAACTAATTAGCGCTATGAATTAAGAGCTTACCTATTAACTGGGCATTTAATTAGAGGCTCTTTAAGAATGAAGTATTCTTCAATTGATATGTCGAAAAATTCGCTGCATCTTGTCATGTTAATAAATTTGAAAGGATTGCATCTTATTAGAGAAGTCCGTATCCCAAGTGTAATGTTTAAATGAGAAACAACATGTAGAAAGTTTTTAAAAGTTTATAATGTAGAAATATCCGTTATATCTCCATCTTTCACACTCTCTAAAAGTAATCAAACATAGAACGCTGTTGTTAGTGACTTCTGATCATGATAACACTTTTATCTAACTTGAATGGAAGGAAAATGGCTTTTAATATTTAACGATTACAATGCATTTATTTGATTTTCTTGGACTTATGACTGAACTAAAAATGACTCTAGAATACTGATAGCAGAGTGTACTTTAGTAGATATTCAATAATAATATATTATTGTTTCAAAATATTGTAAAAATCTCGTAAAATCCTAGAATGAATATTGATACGGAAAAAAGGTTTTTGGCACAAATGAGTAAAATTTCGGATGCTCAAGCATGCATGTGAGCTGAGCAATTCTATCAAAACCCTAATTTATACTAATAGCAGAGAACTGTAGTGTGATGTTGAAATCTAATGCCCTACAAGAAGTAAATGTTTTATTCAAAAAGTCACAATACCTTGATGATGATACGGCCTTTTATGGGAGCAATTTCAGAAATTTTAGCAGAATCCAACAGAACGGAGTATTTCCTCAGATATATAAGTGTGATCTAACGTAGATAGGACTCAGAATTTAATTCCCTTCTTTGTCAACTATTAAGAAATTGTCTAATAATCTTCCACTTGATCCGATTCACCTTGCATCTTCTTAGTTTTAGGATAAATAAAAAAAATACTCAATGAAAATGTTTATTTGATTTTAACTAACCTCACTCTTCAAAGCAAAATGAGGCTTAATTTTTTTTAAAAAATGTTACCACATTCGATGGAAGAATTGGCATTGTAACATATTATGAAAAATGAACCGTATTATTTTTCATTTTGGTTATGATATTTTTGATATATTTGAACAGCATTTATATATTTTTTTTTCTTTTTCAAAGCCCTACAGTCATTAAATAACTACTTATACAGTCAAACATCTCTCTATACAACGAAGATTATATGCTGATTATATAAATAATCATGAATTTATACATTTCTTGGAACAAACGTGCAATGAGCAATTAAACTAAATAAGTATATTTTCTAGAAGCCGAAAAGTTTTCTTAAGCTTTTTCATTAGATTTAATTTCCTGTTAAGTACTAAATAAAAGCATCATAAATATCAATCTAGAAACATGCTTCTGAGCGACTTTTAATTAAATTTAAAATAATACTAATTTGAGAATAATTTTTCAAAAATTAATATCAAATCAAATAAGTGCAGCAATTTGTTCCTTAATTATCTTAATTTCCGCAACGCTCTATTCATCTTAACTCTTCATAAACTTTCTAAAATATTTCTATAAATAAATACTACAAATAAGAAATGGCAGAATTTCGACATTGGATTTGTTAATTAATTTGTCCTATTCAATTTTAAATTGTCAAACATGAATATGAATCATTTCAAGAGATCCCGATATAATTTTCTTTATTAAATTTCTGATAATGTACCAAGTGTTAAAAATGTATTACTTACCAATCAAAGAAAATTTAATTTCATTATTCATTTTATTTATCTAAGCGTGAGTTAAACACTTAGTCAAATGAAAATTATTTTTTTAAAGTAAACATTACCTTTCTTGATCCTAAATCTTCTTTTGAAGTATCAAAGTGAAGTTGATTTTTTTTAGTGCTAAGAGAAAAAAAAAATTATATGCCTTTTGAAATGATTGAATCTCAATTTCTAAATTCAGCCAGAAAAGGTCCTTTGAATTCCACTTAGGAGATCAAAGCCTTAAGATCTTTTTAATAGTTATGTTTGATCTTTTTTCTCCAAGCTTTACAATAGAAAAATAAATAGCAGAATTTCTGAAGTGGTCAAGTAATCATATCTGGAAAGAAACTTTTAAAAATTTAATAAAAAAAAAATACGTAAAATTGGAGTTTTGTAAAACATAAACGAATGTACCTAAAATTATTTGGTTCTTTTATTGAATGGTAGCGGGGAAAAAAACTTCAAAGATTTCTCTATATAGATTTCCTAGAAAAACTTGGAATAATTTCTTATTCCTTTTTTCATTTTCAAAAAGTATACGCCTTTTTTTTAAAGAAAAATAACATTTGTAAGACTCTGGCAACTACGGAATTCTATGTAAAAAGGCAGTAATAGATAATCTGAAATAACTACGTTCGCATTAAAAAAGGAGAAGTGAAAAAAAATGCCAAAGGAATTGAAGTTACGATTTCAAAAATTAAAATCCGTTATTGCTTCATAAAAATGATGTGCTAGTGGATTCCTTGCAGTTGGTATTCATATTTTCGTCGTCTCTGATTTTTCTCTGATTTTCAAATTTTGAATATAAATCTCTCTCTCTCTGTATATATATATATATATATATATATATATATAAAGAGAGAGAGATGATGTATATATATATATATATACCAGATGGTTATAATTAAAGTTACACTATTCAGAGGCCTGTAGAACCTGTTATGCTTTTTGGATTTTGATGAAACTTGGAATATATACTATATATGGACCATGGGAAAAAGATTTCAGCTATAAAAAATAGCACAAATTTTGACACCAGGTGGCTATTATAGATTATTCCTTACGCAGATCCATAAAACCTCTTTATAAACTTGCAGCCATAGCCAGATAATCATTCAGTGTGCGTTTGTCATCGTTAATCATACCCTTATAAAAAATATTGTTTTTACTGGTAAAACTGCTTCATGAGAACGGTGCTAACCTCTTAGTTCCTCTGCGAGAGTATCGTGATTTAAAGGATCTGCGAAAACGCCCGATGTAAAGGATTGGTTTGAGGAAGATGATCACGAAAATTTTAGAGACTAGAGATTTGGCTCTGCTGTCCGGAAGAGGATGGAAATCAGTTCCGACTGAAAGTGTCGAAGAAGTCGCTACTGCTGTGGTTGAAAGAGCCTGTATTTCCATCTATTCTTCAGCAAGTGGTTGATGAGTCTCACTTGAGTTGGAGATTCCGTGGTCGACAGTGCGAAAAATTATGTGATGCATTTTAAAAGGATATCCTTATAAGATCCACTTGATGCAAACGTTTAAACCTCAAGATCATAAAATACCCGTGATAACATTAAACTCGCGTGGCACAGATCGATTACTTGCTGAAGAGCAGATGGAACTTGATGTCAATCACAGCAGTAGCGACTTCTTCGACAGTCTCAATCCCAACCGGTTTCAGTCCGCTTTCGGGCAGCACACCCACATCTCCAGTCTCTTCAAATTTCATGACCATCTTCCTCAAATCAATCATGGATATGAAGCCTTTTTGCACATCCTTTAAACGACGATATTCATGCAGAACAGCTAAGTGGTTGCTCCCTTTCTGATGAAACAGTTTTACAGTAAAGCTCGGTCTTTTTTTTAATAAAGGCATGGCTAACGATGAAAAACGCACTCTGAATGATTCTCTGGCTATGACTGCCAGTTTATATAGATGTATTATGGATTTGCGTAAGGAATATTCGATGAAGGCCATCTGGTGGTCTAAATTTGTGTTATTGTTTTATTGCAGGCATCTCATCCCCATGATCTATATAGCATATATTTCCAATTTCATCAAAATCTGATTCGTAGGATAGGTTCCAAATTCCTCTGAATAGTGCAACTTTAATTATAACCACCCTGTATATATATTACTATTAATGCTGAATACTGCTTCAATATGTCTTTTGAAGTGTCTCGTGCTTTACCGTTTTGTTATGGAAGAATAATTTTCAATATTTTTTTTGGTAAAGAAATTATATTGTTTTGAGGAATATTAATATTTATAGGATTTGTGTGGTTGATATTTCAATAAAAATGGATCATGTTCTAAAATCGACCTAGGAGTTCATTTTTCTCTTATTTTTTTCTAAACATCATGGGTTTGCTAACCCCATAAACATGAACTAACCGAACTCTTTTATTTTAAAATAACGGAAGTACATATTTTCCTATCTTCTTTTGGGCAGCAATGATCCCCAATACTCACCGGGTGAACAATATATAACCATGTTTCTGTAGCCCGATTCTAGTTCAACGTTTCTATAGTGTCAATCACTGGAAAAAAGGGGCAAGAGAGTATAGCTGAAAGTTCTCTAAGAAAAGAATAGTCATTTTTCCGTGACTACAGATCTTCTAAATTCCCTATTTGTTTATTTTTGTGACATAAAAAATTCATAGAGAACAACATATTTCGCTATCAACTTGGGACATGTTCAGATTTTGAAGGTTATTATTTCGACATTCGAAGAATATTTCTTTATTTTCAGAACATGCCAAAAATTTTCATAAAAATAATGGAAGTTGTTTGGGTGATGAAATGTAATTTCGTATATTTGAGTAATCGATAGGTCTCATTTATATACACAGGGTATAGGCCAACTTCTACCGACGAATTCAGAAGGGTAATAATAGGCAGCATGGGGGTGACAAACCTTAGAACATGAGGTAGCAAAGCAAGTTTAGTATGAGAAAATTGCAAATACAGTTATATTGGTGTGACGCCGAGTGGAACAAAGAGAGGCAATACGATGACAAGAAATGCCTTTATTAGACGTAAAGCAAGCTTGAAATATGAACAATGCATCACAGCTCTAAGTAAGAAATACAATGACAGGTAATTGTTACAGGAATTGTTCGAAGCTGCGGCCATAGACATCATATCATATCCGACTACGACATACAAAGGATTGTTGGGCACGTTGAAACACATTTAATGTGTTGGCGTGTTAACTGAAGCAACGAGACCATGTTCAACTCCATATTATATGGAGATTTGTCGTCCCCATGCTGCTTACTGTCACCCCTCTGAATTTATTGGAGAAATTTTGGCAATACCCTGTATAAGAAAAAAAACATAACACTCACTTATTCATTACGAGATCTCCGGAAGTGTAAGACCTAATAACTTGAAATTTTGTAGGCAAGTCTATTTCATCGAGTAGGGAGCTTTATTGATAAATCTCCCCTTTTTTGATCCATTAGACCTACAGACTTGACCATTTATAAGCTTTGATGTATAAAGATCCTCTAAGAACGTGTTTTGCCAAAATCAAATTCCAAAACAGGGAACAAGGGGTTGCGTGGTCATTATAGATAAGCATTTCCCGTTTTTAAGAAATTAGACATATAGACTTGAAATCTGGCAAGTTTGCTTTTTTAACTGAATAGAGATTCACTAAGAACGGGTTTTGGGGAAATTACATTTGAGGCAAATGTTATACAAATATATTTTCGCTTCAGAAATTCAAGTATGGTCCTTTTTAATTCAAGAGAGGAGGTGCTATAAGAAGATTTTTAATTGCATTTGAAAGCGTTACGCTAGGCCTTCAATATCCTTAACTAAAAGTAGTAAATTGTCACACAACATGAAATACCCAATGAAACCTGTAGGTAACGGTTAGTAGAGAATAAAATAATTGAACTTGAAGTTATTTGTCAGCTTTGTCATTTAATAGAGATTTAGTAGGTTTAAAGGCTTCGACTTTACTTAAGATAGTATTTTTTTAAAAAGCAACCAGAGTAACATTTTTTCTCTAAGTTCCGTGAATTTGAAAATATAATGATGATAAATTTGGTTTCTGTAAGTTTTTATTCCGAAGTGTCATATGGAAGAAACAAAACAAATATTTTATATGTGAATAAAATAATATGTATTGGGTTCAAATGCTAATATAATGATTTAAGTTTGCCTTAACCCTTAAATCTAAATTTATTTTAGTACAATTTGGCTTACTAACTATTAGTTATGAAGTTTTTCTTATAACATAAGTCTTTTCCGATTCTTGTTCAGTTAAGTGAGATTTATATATTTTAATTGGTTGAAATGAAGTGAAAAAATTAAAGAACTTACTTTTCCCTTGAAAAATAATACTTATGTAACTTTTTTTCCCCAAGATTTTCTGTAATGCCTTATATTTTATTGACTAATGAAAAGGTTCAAAATTATATCACTAAGGCTTTCGTAGCTTTCACCTTAGCCTTTTGCAAGCTATTATTAATTAAAATAGTTTTTCTCTTAGTAGGCATAGTGTATCAGTATTCATATTAATTATACTGCAAAGTTTTGCATATTGCATTGAGTTTAACATTTTAAATTCAATGCAATATGCAAAACCCTACTTTGTTAGGCTTAATATAATAACCCTACTTTGCTAAGTCTAAATGAGAAAAAGAAAAACAATTAAAAATTTTAAAAGAAACTTTTTATAGGTAAACGATGATGTTTTTTATAGAAAACATTATTTTGAAGAATTATGAAATCATGTAAAAAAATATAAATATTAATGTTACAATGATTTGAGAAACATCTTTGTGATTTAAAAAGAAAGAAGTGACACGATTTCTCAGAAATAAGACGAACATTTTCATGAATATATTAACTTTTCAAATATATTTGAGAAAACAAATAATATGTATATAAAAGGAATTAAAATCAATTCCTACTTAGGTCAACAAAGAAAAATTTATCTCATTTAATTAAATTTAATTAATGAATTAATATTTGGAAAAAAAAACTGTTTCCACATCAAGTGTCATCCACTACATGTTTTAAAAAATGTATTTAAACTTGAGTTGATTAATAAAAAAAAGTATTTAATGCCAAAAAAAAAAATGTTGGAAAAACCTACTGGTGGCATCAGTTTCAACTATTTCTCATTTCGTTAGAAATAAAGCATAATAAATTTAAATTTAAGAAAATAAAATTTAATAAACGAATTTATATTTGAAAAAAAACTTTTTCCATCAAGTGTCACAGTCTAAAAGTTTAAAATAATGTATCTAAACTTGAATGCATGAGTAAAAATTATTTTTTTATCAATTGAAAATTTGAACAAGATATAATAATAAATGTATATAGGAAAAGTGCGAACTAACTGTAGGAATTGAAAAAGGGAAATCTTAATTTTGACATAAGAATTGCAAATAAAGAGAAGTAAGAAAATTTGTTGAGAAACTGAGTTGAGAGGCTGAGAAATTATTAACGAATCACTATAAATCAACCGAGATCACTTGAAGCTACAAACTGGACCTCCAGGAAACAACCACCACCGCTGCTAGTCTTTATTGAACAATCTTATAGTTTACATTTTTTTACAGGAGTACACAAAAAATTTACATATAATAAAAGTTTAAAAATTACCAAACGTAATTGCATAAAAAAAATACAAAGCGAAAAATAAGAAGGAAAAGCACATAAAAGGTAAGAGAAGGAAAAATAATACACATTATTTAAACATTCTTGCTGACGGATACATCAAAAGTAATAAAAATATCCATTCACACACACAATACAAGTGAACGTTATAGTCTCAAAGAGAGAGAGAGAGCAGAAGCATTAAAAGCAACATGTTTTCCAATATCAATTTTCTGTTGATGCTCCAACTTCATGTTGATACTTTTCCTCACAAATTGGACTTCAGTTTTGTAAAAATGAATCAGCATTGGAAGGAAAATGATTCCCTTAAGATACGCCCCCATTCTTTTTTTTTAAAAAAAGGAAGAAACCAACAGAAAAAAAGTATTGCATTAAACTGGAGATACATTTTGCTATTTTAAAATAGGATTGAGTGAGATATTTAAATAGAGTTTAAAGATAATGAGGGAAATCGCTCTCCTCCAGAGTCCCATTAAACCTTTAAATCACAGAAAGACCGCTTTTGACCACATACGAGTAGCACATCCATCCCCATCTAAGAAATTTGATTTCGGATTGTTAAAGAAATTCTAATGCATGATTTGGGGCTATTGGAGACAAAACTCGGAATTCTGAGTATCGGTTAAGTGACGAGGATGACACTTGATTTGGTACTCCTTTCTAGAATCTATCACACCACGCCAACAGGGGTGGTACTTAGAGACTTGAGAGGTTTAACATGCATCTGCGTCTCTACATGACTAATCTTCTGTGGCACCAGGACTCGAAACTGCGAAGCTCCACCAAGAAGATCGTGACAATAAATTGTTGACTACCGCTACAGAAACGAAAGAGAGGACTTATGCGCATTAAAACCCCATCATAATATTACTTTTATCCTGTTTTTACACTTCAGCTACGTTTTCTTAATTTTTTTCGGAACATTTTATTTGTATTTTCTTAACAGTAAATCCTGGCTGTAAGTTAGAATACAGCAGATACATTTTCATTTGAATGACCCTTTTAAGAAGATCAACCGTTTTATTTGCCTAAATACCAAAAAACGGGAAAATCTAGGATTTGTTTTTTAAGATCTATAACAGTGTTTGTACTTTTGTGTTGATTTCAGTTGTTTATTGAAGTTAGTGTTTTAGCTTATAATTTTCCTTTAAAAACTATATTCCAGCAATACAAATTTATAATTCATTCATCAAAATAGTAAAAAATAACCCCATTTTTTTAAGTACGTTAAATATGAGTATAAAGAACATACAGGTCTGTTTCGCTACAGATCCTCAATTCGCTCCAGATCCCTGGATTTAAATCAAATAAAATATATACTAAACGAATTCTGCAAAGGGAAAGCGATTAAATTAATTTTATTAAATAAACGTTTGTTTTAATGTCTAAAATTAAAATACTTAAATGTAAAAACAATTGATAAAATAAATGGCCTCGTATGTCTGCCATGATATGCAGGATTCATATAAATTAGTTGAGCAATTTCGTACATTAAGAAATTCAGAAATTTTAAACTAAATTTTCTCAGTTAAAGTCTGACTTGTTATAATATTTTTTAAGTTTGTTCATGGAGGGCATTAGGTGTCAGAATGTAAGAATTTGTGTGTCGGAAAATCGCCATGCCATTCTACAGCAAGCAATGGATAGTCCCAAAGTGAACGTGATTTCCGCAATGATTCCCTGAATGTTTTCGGTCCATTTTTCTTATCTGAAAAGGCTGTTACAGGAATTATATACTTCGATATGCTACGGACTTTCCTTAAGGCAATCATCAAAGAAAAAATGTTCGGGACTTACATTTTTTAATAGGATGGCGTGAATTGTGAACACCACAACGACTTTACATCTTACATTTATGCTGAGGTACCAGTTTAGATTGGTTGTGGATATATTATTTAGTAGGCATTGCGATCACACACCAGATCTTTCAGAACTGGATTTTATTCTATGGAGTTTTGCAAAGGATCAAGTGTACATTCCACTATTTTATGCTTCCATTCTTTAACTAAAATAAAGTGTCTACGCTGTCATTAATTTTATCGACGGAAACATGCTGACAATCTAAGGCAAGAGCTGATTTACCAATGGGAGATTTGCATAGCAACGAAAAGGAAATTTCTTTTTAAAATTTGTGATAATAGCAAACTTGGACTCTTTTTCTATCTTTGAACAATATGTACTTTAATTGTTTTCCTATAAATTACATTCTAATAAAATATATCAGTAAAAGAACATAGATAATTCTTTTTTGCAACTAATTTGTTGACACCCTGTATTGTTCCGGGATAATCAGTAGCATTGTTAACTAGTTTCTCTCGACAAAAAAGACTGCATCCTCTATTGTGAAATCTAACAGTGTCTTTCTTCCCTAATATTCTAGCATTCCACAAATAGGAAACGCTATATTTTGGGGTTACTCCTTCTGGGTGTTACATTTTAACTGTAACGCAATTTACGGGATGTTTCATGAAATATGAGCACTAATTTAAAAGATGACAGTACACATTAAAACAAACACCATTCATAAAATAATGCATGGTCAGGATTTAAACACAAATCTGATGGATCATTGATGTAAGAATCCATGTAAATTCACATGCCTCTTTTTCACATACTCATCAGAGAGTTTTTTTTTGTCAATGTTTAAGCAGGTATAATCGGAATTCTCCTACTCAGACCTTATGTTCTGTCTGAACAACTTGACGAAGAAAATACCTCACGTTTTTACAGCAAGTGCTGTCAAACATATTTAATGGCGTTCTCCTCACACATATGGTGGGCGGATAGTGTAATTTCCTTTAGATGGAATATCTGCCCATTATGTACGAGGCGTAAACCATGCTTAGCCACTTGGGCCCCCATTTTGAACATTTATTATAATTATATGCCATTGTTAAGCTCAACAGTGACAATACTTTTGTAACTTAATCATTATATGTATATTTTTGCTTCGTACAACACCACCAACTTCATTGCTCTCTTGCACTTTTTCATTAATTTCCGACCATTCATTTTTTTGATCAAATTTTTGGTAGGATAGGCACTGCCACACTTCACTTTATCTGAAGTTTGCTCACATTTTACAAAACATCTTGTCCATATATATATATATATATATACTAGCTGACCCGGCCCAGCGTTGTACGGGCTTCTAACGAGGGTTTAACTTAATCCCCATGTTAATTTCCTCCTTTCTTTCTGACGCCAGCACTTTTGTGTGGGTGTGACGCGTACGATGTGAGTGTATGGCCCGTGTGTGCGTGTCATGGCTTTCTCGTTTAACATTTTCCCTTCTCTTCACAAAATCAGCACTTCCAATATTATTTCTCGAAATTACTTTTACTTCTTTGTTTCTTTCCTCTCCGCTTAGTCCGGCGTTGCACGAGCTTTTACCAGTGAATAACTTATAATCCCCATGGGGATTTCCTGTTTCCCTCAGGACGATAGCACTTATGAGTGCGTATGCGCGATGTGAGTGATTTCTTTAACTATGACATTAAAACTCCCTTTTTCGAAATTTGTTCTTGCGTTGGTGTGGTGGTGTGGTGTGGTACTTAGGAGAGGTGGGTAAAAGCTTAGGTGTCGTCCTCGTCACTTTACCATGGTTGAAAATTTCGAGGTCCGTCTTCAAAAACCCATGAATAGGCGAACAGTGCGAATTTATAAATCACTCACTCACTTTTCAATTCTTTCGTTGCAATTTTTTAGTCCCCGGAAACGAAAATGCAGCCTTTTTAAAAATAGTTGTATGTTGAAAAAAGACAGAAAAGTAGAAATTTTTCAAATTACAAAATTTTGCTACTATTTTAAATCTTGAAGTAAAATTGTGAGGATATTTTGAAATGTTCGACACACGGGAAAAAAGTTCCATGCAATTATCTTTATAAAAGAAGAAATTATTAAATGATTGTATTAAGTATTTTGAGTGTTTTGTTAAAATTTGTTCAAAAAAGTTTTTGGCTTTTTATTTTTTAAATCACTGATTCTAAAAGTTTTAAAAATCATTATTATTAAATCAATTATTTTAAACGCAACGTTTTTGATTCATTTTAGAAAAAAATCATAAAATATGCAAAGTATCATTGTTTTGTAAAAAAAAAGAAGTTTTTTTTAAAATTCTTAAAAAAGAAGATAGTTTTCGGCATTTTATTTTTTTAATCACTGATTCTAAATGATCAATGAACTTTTTAAAAATCATTTTCATTTAAATTCATCTATATTTATTCATTTTAGAAGAAATCATAAAAAAACAAAACAAAATTAATTAATTATTTTATACTAATATTGATTAAAAATATTCATTTAGCAATCAATTGTGACATGCCAATTTAGTGATTTTTGATATATTAATAACACCCAATTAATAATGAAGAATTTTTTATTTGAACACAGCTTTTATTTTTTTCTAAGGAAGTTATGCTTATTTCACTGAATAATTCAAAAAAAAAAAAAAAATTCGAAATGGGCAAATTTTGCGTTTTTATTATGAAATTATATTTCAAAAAAAGATTTATACATTAGGCATTATTTTAAAGTAAATTTTAAGTTTTATGAAAGAGAACAAAAATTTTGATACTGATAAATATTTTAAATGAGTCTCAGAAATGTATTGAATACATTTTGTCATCTTAATCTAATATCTATAATGATTTAATTTTGAAAATTATCTAAAGAAAAAATGACGTAAATTGAAGCAAAAATAACTTTTTCATTCGCATTTTTTTTTACTCCCCAAATTTACTGATTTCCCCCTGTTTAAGGCAGAACTTTTTAGTGTAACTCTTGAGTTAGATGCGGTCGACGGTTAAACAGTTCAAAGGTCTTTCTCGCAAAACTATTTTTCGACTCCAAGGTTTGGCTAACTGTAAAATCGCGTATTTTTTATTAATTTTTTTTTAATTTTTAGTTCATAATTTTTAAGTTAATGCTTTCAAACTTCACAAATTAATTGCAAAAATAGAAAAATGTAAACAAAATACAGATTAAATTATTTCTCGCAAAAACGGTTTTTGTCGAAAATCAAAAAAAAAAATTAAATCCGTAATTTTAAAGCAATATTCAATCTTCCTGCAGATTACGGATACTATTCTTTTACACACGGAAATAAAATTTCGTGCGATTATCTTCATAAATGACAAAGTTATACAATGTTAATTTAAAATTTTGAGTATTTTTTGAAAAATCTTTCAAAAAAAGTTTTCGGAATATTATTTTTTAAATGACTGGATCTAAAAGAGAAAGGCTTGAAGTTATTTAGTGTAGAATTTTGTTGAAAAACTCGAAAAGAAATTCATATGCACCATTTTAGACATAATTTGCATAAAAACGCATCAGTTTTAACTATTTTTTTAAAAAAATTCTTAAAAAATAGAAAATATCATTATTTTTTTTAAAAAAATTATACTGTATTGTGGCGAAATAAATGATCTTTCTGATTCTGTAATTATTTTTTGTCTGATTTCAACAGTAAAAATTGGATGGCAATTTTAAGATGGTGCAAACGTCGGATCACCGCTCGGCCGAAACGGAATGGAAGCTCTGCCAAATAAACAACCCGCCGGAGTAAAACAATTAGGCGTTTTAAGGTTTTTAATTAATATCTTTTTAACTAATTGCAATATCGGAATGAAAAATAGTTTACATCCTATTCTCAGACCTACTGAATATACGCACAAAATTTCATTAGAATCGGTCTAGCCATTTCGGAGGAGTTTGGTTACAAACACTGTGACAGGAGAATTTTATATATATATATAGTTTATTAATTAGGCAGTCTGAAACAGTTTAATTCCATTAGATTTCTGAAGAAAAAGAAATGTGTTAAATGCTTCCAGAGAAACCCATGTACACATATCGTTGGGCAATTACGAGATCCGTCTGGTAAATATCCGGAGTTTGTATAAGCCTGGTTTTTGAACTACTACCCGCATTCGTTCTGTTGCTTAAGGATAGACTTAACGAAAGGAGCAGATTTTCTGTGGAGTCGACGATTTCTAGGAAACGCTTTGGGCGTTTAACACGCCGTTGATGGAACAGTGAATCATGTCTTTTGAGATGCTGAATGTAGCCCATTGTATAAAAGATGCTTAATTCTCTTTTTCATAAGAAGTATTGTTTCCTTAGTAAAACATATGATTTAGGCAGAGGTTGTATACATTTTCAAGTAGTAATTGTTCAGAGTAAGTTAATTTTCTATTGATGCAACAAATCAAAATTTATTTTTCAAGTATTTTATTTATTATGTTTAAAACAAAACTAAAATCAATCTATCACTTTTCGTATCGATTTGCTGAACATTCAAATTAGCACCACACAGACCTTTGAAATGACTACAGTTGTTTGATGTATATATATATTTAGAAGTAAAGTATAGGTTTGTATGTATTTAAAATTTTTGATCACTAAACCCGGCACCACTCGCGCAGGGTGCATCATACCCACCGTCTACCTCCTTTCAAAGCTCCTGCTAAAACTTTTTTGGAAAATGAATGATTCCTGGTATAGCTGACTTTAAGGCCATCTTTTAAAGGGATATAGCCTGTCAGAGAATTTTTAAAATAGATCTTTGGATACCACTCCCTTGGGTGTGTCACACCCTGCGCGTGAAGTTGAGTTACATTTTTTAATACGTGAGTACGCTTTAAAATCTTCCTTATTCTATGGCGTATTATTGTAGTTATGATGAAGGAATGTGATTTTTAAACCGCGATCACTCGCGTGGGGAGCTGTGTACACCCCAGCAACAAGAAACGCTTCCTAGAATTCCACAAAGAATCCGCAGAACCACGATTTTTTCTATAGCTGCACATTTTGGGTCATTGAACTTTCAGGCCTGATGCAATCACTCTCACTCGGACGATTGAAACGTAATGACCTTCAAAAGTTTATCTGGGGTGCGGAGAGCACCCTGCGAGTGATTGAGTTATATTTTCGTACTGGAAGCATCTAAAATAGGGTAAGTGTTTCACTCTTTCCGTTAATATTTTATTTTCAAGTATATTAATATGCATGTATATTTTATTTAGAATTTCTATAATTGTAGTATAAAAATAATATAAAACTTAAAGATAATTGTAAAATATGTTTTGTTAAAATTTTTAAAAAGGTTTTTCAGAAATTACGGCAAAAATTTCATGGGAAAGGGAGCAACAGGGACTTGGTCGTCTATTAGATACTGTATCGACAGATTCTGAGGATGAAATAAGTGATTTCGAAGACTGTAATTTCAGAAGAGCATCATATTAAACAATTAAACAATCTGTTCCTCTCATGGATACGGCACAAGAATTGGAAGAAACTTTGAGCAAGAAACAACAAATAAATTGACGGAAACAAATAATTGACAAAAAAATCAAAAGAAGCTTTACTGACAGAGAAGATAGTAAAAAGAGCATTAATTCACCAAAAAAGGGGCTCTGCACTGTTTGTCCACAGGTAAAAGATGTAAAAACCAATTGTGTTTGCCTTCAATGTAAAACAAATATGTGCTTAAAGCATATGAATACAGTCTGCTCTGAATGTTTAGAAAATGATTAAAATATTTGTTTTCTACTTTCTACTATCCTTAACATTAATTACAAAGTACACCCTGCGCGAGAACTTTAGGTCGTTTTTTTCACACGAGTGATGACGGGTTAATGATTATTTTTTTATGATGTAAAATTAGATAAACAAGTTATATTACTTTAAATATTGCTAAATTCTACAAGAGGTATTTTGGGTCAGGTAATATCATTACTTAACATGATAGGGTAAGTTAAATCAATGAACTTGTATGCTTCATCATTGAGGAATTTATTAAATTTTTGTTTTAAGAAACGTTTACTTATGGTGGTAAATGTCGAATCTTAGAGTATCTCTCTCTAGGGCAGTAAATTCTTTGAAAATATTTCACATTCTATTTTGCAAATATTTTATGCGTAATTTGATTTTAGAATAAAATAATGTAGAACTTATATTTTACGGAAAATATATTAAATTTTAAGTTCTTTCAAACTCTAGTGTTCCAGATTATCCAACAAGAATTCAGTGTTTTTCGTTACATTTTAAATTCGTATTATGACCCCTATGCATCTATCGAGTCAGTGAAAAAATTTGTATTTTGCTTCAATAATCTAAGCTTCCAGTTGAACTCCAAGCCACACATGATGTTATGTTAGCAGAAATCATTGAACAATAAAAATTATAGATAGCCAGAATATAAATGGAAAGTGATTCCCTCAGTATAGAATTTGCAAAAAAAAAAAAGACAAGGCACAAAAAGCATGCGAAGCATTTCACGTTGCCAGGATTCGAGTTATTGGAGCCGTAACATGCTATAATATATGTAACGTTTATGGATAGAATGAATTTTCTCACGGCTATCGATATCTGCAAATATAATGTAGTTTCTTTCCCCCTCCTTATTCTCCTCACTTCACCCCCAACTGATTTTGGCTTTTTATGTGTGGCCACAAAATCCTTCATCCAAAGATCTTTTGATGTTTCTGGTTATATGTGTGTGTCATCCAACACTTTCTCTCTCTCCAAAACAGGGTTTTTTATGTGTCATTCGTATCAAGGAAATACTGCAGTATGTTGCGTATAAAAAATGTTGATAAGCATAATATATAGGTTATACATATTAATATTATCCCCCTTCTTCCTCATCGCAAAAAAGTGAATAGACGTTTAAATTTTACCTAATATATTAGTATACATATAATCTCGCATATCCTTTATTGTTTTTTTTTTTTGTAGGATTCATTCCATAAGTAACTTAAAAGTACATAGCACGATTTAAGCAAACATTTTTAATTTCAAAAATTTCAAAATTTTTTTGGTTGCCTCCTATGTGTGTATACTATGTAAAACTGATTTTGTGCTCAAAATTTCCTAAAATGCTAGTCGTTTAATTTCTTAAGGCAAAAACTTAAAATTTGTGAACTGACTTAAAATGCTACTCCACCTGCAAAATTTTACGTACATAATGAAATTTGATTTACAAAAACATCACACTATGTATAACAAAAATTGGTATGGGTTTTGAAACAACATGATTGGTACTTGTACAATACTTCTTTTTATGAATGCTTTTTGAAATTTCCTTAAAAATGTACAAATTCTGAGTTCAATTATTTCTAAAAAAATAAGTATTGTCTTTATTCAAAAATGCGTACCGACTTTTGTTACATGTACTATTAGCAACAGCTACAAAAATCAAAGCATTAGACACAATAGAAAAAAAAAGCCTTAGCATTTTTTATTAAGACAAACTTGTTATTTTATTTTTCTGAGATAATCAAGCTTTTTTAAAGTTTTAACTTGCCATAGGAATGTGAATAAAAACGAATGCAAAAGCTATCATAATTATGCGTCTTTTAAGTTAAGAGTTTTTAAGTTTTGTGAGGTCATAGAAATGTATATAAAGAATAATTTAGGCTAAAAAATTACATTTGATTTTTGACCGATTTTTGTCAATTGAATGGTATTGTGTTCTCTTAAAAAATCTCTTCCAATTGAAGTAAGGGCCTGCAAATACAAAACATAGAACGTTTAGGCATGTTTTGATATTGTAGTTAAATTATTTGTTGCAGATTTATTATTCATCAGATAGAGAGGATTTGAAACATGCTAGTGAAATTATGTATGAATGGATCAAGCCCAGAACCAACAAAATCACATATACCCTAGAAGCTTTTGCATTATAATTCATAGTTAGCTTAGTCTGATTTTGTTTTCATTCTTTTGAAACTGAATACAAAAGGAAACTATTAAGTGTACAAGAATTCTTAAATTATATTGAGAACCAAAAGAGTGTGTGATTTGTTTTACACAACCATATAAGAATATGTATGTTTTTTAAACTTCTACCACTATTTTTAATTTTAACTGCATTTTTTAAGGTAAGCTATTTGTATTTCTTACCTTAGAAAATTTAAATTTTTAGGCTCAAATTAGCATGCATATTATCCCAAACCCGAGAAAATTAATTTGAATGTAAGTATGTCGAAGGACTTTAAATCAGTTCAAACATTTATCTGAAAGGATAGGAAAAATATTTCTTAAATAGATCTAATGCTGTAGTAACAGTACAGACAGTACTGTACTGTACATAAATACAGTAATATCTCGAATTTACGCTATAGGTGGGACTAAGTGATAACCGCGTAAGTTGCGGCATAATTTCGCATGTAAATACATGTAAATAATAATAATTGATTTTAGTGGAGACCGGGAACGAAAAGAAATAATAATTTAGAAATTAAAATGTTTAATAAAATCTTAGATAACACAAGCACAAACTAAAGTTATTTTAATGTAGAAGGTTTCATAAAATCTAACAAAGTACTCTGACAGCTCAAACAATTTTTTTTTCTTTAATAAAACTTCCTCGTATCACACTAATAATGTTTATTACTTGTTTTGTTGAAAAAATACCCTCTAAGCAAGGTTCTATATTTTCTAAAATGTGTGAAGGATCTATATGTTTCCTCCCTCAAATTCATTGGGGATTTCTTTTGGGCCCTCATTCTTTCAACCAACTTTCTCCGAGGAAAGAAATCGTGATGATGCAAATGCAGTGTTATATATATATATATATATATATATTCTGTATTCGCGAGTTTTGAGAGTTAGTGAAGTAAGAATTGAAAGTTAGTGAAGTGAGAATTGAAGGTTAGTGAAGTGAGGATAGCTTGGATGTGAAGTGAATAGATGCGAAGCTAGAAAACCGGCAGTAGTACGTATACGTAAACGAGAAGTTGGCAATTCGGAAAGTGCTTAATTCCACTATTGGAGAAGTGTTTAAGGCCACGTCTAAAATATTAAATGATTGCAAGAGTTCAGGTACTGTGATCTTATTTCAAGTACAAGTTAGAGAGTTAAATTATTAGCACTCTTCTAAATTAAAACAATCTTTGTATAAATTATCGTAATGATAGATTCGCATGATCGTATATATTATCACCACGCTATCTTCTCTCGCCTTCGTCCTCTGATTGATCAAATTTATCTTAATTAGAGTGTTATTTGTGTCTGTGTTGAATTTAGAGATAAATAAATAATTAAAGTCCATCATGTCGTCTGATCATTTAGTTCCTCCCACACATCTAGCCCGGTCACATGGAATAAGGAATGTAAATTCCTTATAAATTTGTAATCATTTTTCTGTTAGACTGAGGGCTATCGAATTCCCCACCGTTATTAAATATTCTGATTAAACTGGGAATGATTCATGTTATTCAATGCCTTGCTCATGCATTCCTGCTAGCTAATAGTCAGCTAATAATTCTTTGATTCCCCCAGTTCTTGAGTGTCATAACTATCCACTTCTAAATTTATTTGTCTGGCAAGATCGACAACTTCTTCAATCGCATGACTAAATTCATCAGGATCTAGCGCTGGTTCCTTCTGAGCTTCAGTGATGAGAAAGAAAAAAAATCGACGACGTTTGAAAATTGTTTTAGTCTGGGTAGAATAAGCCGAGGTGTTAGCGTATATATAATTGGATTTCATATTCTTAGATATTAAACGAAAAAATCTCGATACATGAATTTAATGTATTTGTAGCTTGACATAACAAAGACTAGATTGCAATTTTTCACTATTTTTCAAGAAATGCAATTTGAATGATTTGGTAAAAAAAAGCGTATAGAAAGAAAAAATATTATTATGGAGAAAGAAAAGGAAACCGATTTTGTTATCTGAAACGTACTATTTTCCTTAAATGTGTTTTGTATTTTCAATAAAAAACAAAAATACTGCATTAGGCAATATTGTATACTCCTTATTTAATAGTATCTATAGTACATTTTCCCTTTGCCGCTAGTATTCCATTAAATAAATCCATTGCAACACGCGCTAAATTTCCATGCGTCTGGATTTTTTTTTTATCTGGAGAGTATTAATTTAAAAATTAAGGTACTTAAGAACATGTCACAGCATTTTGAAATGCTCTTCCTCAACCTATGGCGAATAAAATGATTTTTACTTTTAAAAACGGGTAAATAATCTTCAGATCTTATTCGCAGATAATCACAGCTTGCCAAAAAAAAAAAAGGTACCAAAAAAAAATTCTTCAAAGATTTACAGGGTGAAAACCAGATCTTCTATGAAAGAGATTGGAAAGTTGTACCACTTTCACTTCGTAAATCTGAATTCGTTCTCGCTAGAGGTTCTTTTTCTCTTTCCCTTTACTTTTCTTATGCCAACTCTGCAGCCTCGCTTTTTCTGAAGAGCTTTACAAAGATGTGCTTCGAAAATACCTTTATATTCTGTTTTTTCGAAGATTGCTCTCCATTTCTGAGATCTTAGCGCCTCAGCACCAGGAGAATTGAGAGGATATCTGAGTTTGTTGTTTCTGTGTTTCGTTGCAAAACTCGATGTTTAGCTCACTAGAAAGACTCTTTTGTTATAAAAGGTCTTACGGTTTTTTCTCTCGATTCTTCTTCGGTGTGTGCGGTGGGAAAGGGTTGGGCGAGGCTTATCTGTCTCGTGGTGAACCCAAAGGACAGAAGAATATATATGTTACTTTCAAAATTGCTAATAAGAACAACTCCTAGAAGATGAGAAATTTTTTTAATAAAAATAGAACACTTGCGAGCATTTTTCACATAATAAGATCAGTCTCCTGTGTTTTCAAGGCAATAAACAGTCTCCGCCTTTTTCATTTTAGTTTAGAATACTTTGAAGAGACGAAATTGTAGAATTTCCTTGGCTCTTTTAAATTTTATTTTAATTTTTTGAGACGGATAAAAGAGATGATACTGATAAAACTGTGCAATGCTATATAAATAACCCACTATATTGAAAATTTTATATATGTATATCATTAAAAAAAACATTTCTCAGCGTTTCATTTTCGTATTATTATTTTGATCATCGACTGAATTATTTATATTGAGAATATTGTAAACAAAGCAAATATTTTTAGGCAATACTTACTATGAACTCATACAGTGTTTAAAAATTAAAAATGTGAATGGTTGGGAATCTATAATTTGATAACAATGCTTGATAATAATGCTCTAAGCCTCGAAAATATGTATAATACTTTACTTTAAGAGATATCCTTAGGGATCAATTACTGCATTTACTCTAATATAAGTAGCACATTTGTTCCAATGTTAATACGACTGAAAATCGGGTGCGGCTTAGAATTGAAGGCAAAAAAATCATTGGATGGAGAATTTCAATTTCAGAAGAAAACGAAAATAGAGCAGCGGCTAAAAAATTTACAATTTTTGAATTAAGTATACGTGGATTGCGTAAACAAACGGGACATGATTTGTACTCGTAAATTTTCAATGAAGTCTTTCCCTTGATAAAACAAAGATAGGTGGGCATTGAAGACGGCACTGTGCGGAATAATGGGAATGGCTTCACTAGTTCCAATGTCAACTGTGACTGTGGGAGTGATGAATCATTTTTGGTTACATGATATTGGAGGTCAGAGCAAACACCGGCTTACGTATATACTTAAATATTTTAAAAATAAGAATAAAAAAATATCAGTAAAAAATAAAGTTATAGAAATAAGAAATTAATTCTTCACTTATTAAATTTTATTTATTTATTTTTAATTTCTTACGTATCGGCTATCGATAAAATTTTTTTATTATTTTCTTTCTTTTTTTTGTATAAAAGTGTGGAGAATTAAGGGGGTGTCTTAGGATCGATGACAGCTTAGATTCCAATAAATACGGTACAAAATATTGATTAAACAAATATGTTACACATGCTAACTTTTATGCATAATATGTATGGTATTTAACATGGTACGTTAAACATGGGGACGTGGAATAGTTTTTAAAAAAAATCTATGATTTACTGGCTTTTCCCTTTCTTTTGCTTGTAACCAATGTACATCTGTTACGTAAAGCAGTTGTGTGTTAATAATTCTACTAAAAGCTAAGCATTTAAATTTTTTTAGAAAAGTTTCAAACATTTATGAAGTGTTTTTTAAAACGCTATCCTCCTGCAATAACTGACGTACACACATAAAATTTGATTTATAAGTAAGTCAAATCCTGTATAGAAAAAGTTTACATGGGGTTTCTGCTAACATAATTGAGAAAAATTTGTAAAATACTTTCTTCTATGAATGCCTATTAAAATTCTTCGAAATATGTATAAATTCCAAATTCAATTATTAAAAATAAGTATTGCTTTGATTCAATAATACATACCAACTTTTTAAACTTTGTTAAATGTACTATTCACAATAAGTAAAAAAAAAAGGCAAAGCATTTGGCAAATAGAAAAATAGTCCTCAGCATTTTAGATGAAGATAAATGAGTTATTTTTTTCCATGACGAAAATCAGTTTAAAGCTATTATTTGCCATTGGGATATGAATAAAAATAAAGATAAAAGTTATCCTAACTCTACATTTTTTTTTAAACTTTGTGCAGTTAAACTTATAAAAAAAACATTTGAAGAATTATTCCGGCAAAAACAATTTATTTGAATTTTTGATCGACTTTTGTCAATTAAATCGTACTGTGTCGCCTTAAAAATATTTTTCAAAGTTTAGCTTTTAGAGTACTTCAGTGAAAACAAAGTATGCGATGCAGCTACAACACACATATAATCATTGCGCATGTGTGTAGAAAAAATACATCAGAAATAAATTTTCTAAAGTTGATCAAGGTTTTGTGTGAGAAATTAGGTTTCTTTTTTTTCTGATAAAAAAAAAATCCTTGGACATTTACATACAAGTAAAAATAAGTTTAAAGAGCTAGAATCAAATAGCTAATTTATTGAACTTTTATTTAAAGTTTGGATTGTGTAAAAAAGAGGAATATTATAAAGTACATTTCTTATCTGATGCACTTGTTAAAAAAATATAAGTCAAATATTTTTCAGATGCAATAACTAAACACTTTTTAAATTTAATTATAAATATATATATACATATATTTATATATATTATTTTTATTATTTACTTTAACGAAATCAATGGTTAATTCTTTAATGATTTTTTTTTACTTAGTCCAAATTTTGCGGAAACGCACTAAATCACTATTTTTTATACATTTTATGATGTTTTTCAATTTACAAAGTTTTTGTCTAAAGACTTCTATTTTTGTATTGCACTGTACGATATAAATAACATTCAATTAGTTTTTAAATGCATTAAAACTTGCCCTTCATCTGGTATGACAGGAGAAAAATTATTTTTCTCACAAACAAAAATATAAAAAACACATTTTATTTGTGTATATGATTTAATGTCATGGCGTGACAGCAATTTTTTCTCCAAAAAATACCAAAACGTAATTATTCGTCACATCAAACAGAATAATTTCTTTCTTCTTTTCCTCTTTTTTTTAAAAAAAATAAAATAATAATTACAAAAGTAAGAAGTAAATATTTAGAAATATTTAAAAATTATTAATTTCAAAACAAAAATAATAAATAAATAATAGTCAGCATAAACTTCCAAAAAAGAAAAAAAGTAAATTCCACCCTTCTTAATAAATCTGACTCACATCATTGAATTCCTGTTGGAAACATTGAAAACAGGAAGAATAAAATACAGGAATCGCTCACACTAAAATCTCTTGTCTACACCTGCTGTGGTTGAAGGCAAAGAAATATTACTCCCTTGTCCATTTACTCTACTGGTGGCATTATTTATATGTCCCGTTGGCGAAAGTTTGTCAAAGGGAAATGGATGGCAGAGTCAAATAAATGGGTAGTCAAACCAAAAGGATCTGATACAAGCATTGAAAAATGTTCCAAGTGAATAATTAATAACAAAAATCTAATCTTTTATGTAACAAAAAAATAAAAAAAAAGATAGATAAAAAAGAAATTATATAAATTTTAGCAAAGACTAAATCCAGCCACAAAAGGCCATGTTATGATATACATTCATACTAGCAGATATACACCTGTTTTTGCATGGGGTAGTAAAAAGAAAACTATTGAGACTGAGAACGAAAAATTAATGAGGCCAAAATTCAACTAATGCTTAGTATAATTTTATTTAAATTGAAAATTAAACAATAAGTAAAGAACAACGTAAGAAAAAATTAGCTAATTATAATATTGAAGTGGTGAATAGCCCGTTATTTCATAGGTCCATATGCCAGGTAAAACAATAATATTATAGATTGAGAAAATATATAAATATATTACCACTTAACCCTTTAAATGGTTTGCCTATACATAGCATGGGCTATCGAAAGCTAACCACAACCAATTTGAGTGTACAATCTACGAGTAATGATATTATATATATATATATATTCAGCATTTTTATAAAATTCTAATGGGCAGCGGATTTGGTGTACCATTGCAGATCTAGTACATACTCGGAGGCTGATATCTCATTTTAGTGTGGCACCATATACGTGCAGTTCACCGCAGATAATTTTGGCGCCCAGTTACCTATCTAGAGGAATGAACCTGAGTTCTGACGATGCGAACCTGTACCAGGATTTAATTTTTCCGAGATACCCAAGCCAAATAGATACTCTAAAGACCTTTAAAGGCCCGTATATTTTTACGACATGGATACTGTCGATTTTCTCCATCATGAAATTCCACCGACTTGAGCCGGGTTTGAACCCGCAACTTTAGGTGTAGAAGGCCATTGACAAACCAACCACGCCACCTGCCGGCTCTTTCTGTCATTGATTGGCATATATTTTTGAATCTTATTGTGAGATTATTAGTGCTAAGGTTTTAACAGATGCATTTGTCCGTAGTTCTGAAATACTTCTCATCCTTGTACTCCTCATCATTGATAGCAGGAATTAATATTCTTGAAAAAAAAAATCGATAATGAACAGGGATTGGCAAGACAACATGTAATTAGTTGCTTCAGAAGAAATAAAAAAAGATAAATAATCCAAAAAATCCTATGTTACTTCGGCCCCTATTGCAATTAAGGCTTAGTATTACATCATGCTTCAAATTATGTGTGCACAGATGTATGCCCCACACAAAAATCCCTCAACCGTTTGAAAAAAAAAAGATACAAACATGAATTGTTTTTGCAAGTATGAGATACATTTTAAAATACATTTTTTATACCGTGCAAAGGTGTACTCATAAAAGTAAACATTTATGGGTTTTTGTGTGTTCCCCACAATTATAAAACAAAATAATAGTGTGAAATTTGTAAAATTGAAAAAGTTAAAACATAAAATTCTTCCAATTTCGCATTCTGTTAAGTATTACACTTAATTATATGCACTAAAAATAAGCTTTTTTTTGGAACATTTTGGCAAAGAATCGATTGCTTAAGGGTTTAAGCAGTTGAAAAAGTTAATTTTCGAAAAAAAAATGTTTTAACGGATCTGTACTTATTAAACGAAACTTGCATGCTTAAGTTTATGTTTTATGTCTATTATTTCAAAAACAGGATTTTTTTGTTCTTAACACCCCGAAACCTCTATTGGGAGTTAAATTTCATAAATCCTCTTCTTAGTGATTCTATACTCAATAAAATTAACATTCGTGTTTAATGCATGCTGGTCCAATAGTTCTGGAAATTTCGTGATGAGTGAATGAGGGAGCTACTATGATTAAAAAGTATGTGCTGAATGGTTTCTTTAAAATAAATGTATAGTAAATATTGTCTGTAAAATTTTATCAGACTTTTAGAAACATGTAGATACATTTATGAATTTATTTTATTATATCGTTAAAAATTAAATGTTCTTTTAATGACAGTAAATTCTTCATTTCATTGTGATTTCTTGAAGCAATACATTTCTCCTCACTGGCTATATGGTCAAAGAATATTATAGTTTGAAAGCTGTTCACCATTTGCATGAAGCTATTCGTCAAAAGTTGTTTCAATTGTGAAAGCATTTTCAAGGGTTTTGTATCACGATGGTGCATTTCCTAACAATTCCATTAGTATTCGGTATTCTTTTTGCCAAAGTTATGGGAAAATACTGCTCGCTAAGCTCTGTATTCACCTAATTTGGCATTGTGTCAGTTTTTCTTATCTATTTCTTAAATTGAAAGTGTATTTTCATAGTTGCCTTTAAATGATCTGAATTGAAGAGTTGATGGATTTGAAATGATTGATTGATGAAATAAATTAGAAAGATAACAAGAAAATTGAGCCAACATGTAAAAATAAAACTTTATATGACCGTTAACGTGTTTAGCCTCTTTAAATTTTGAAAGCATCCAGGAACGACAAGATTTTCCTCGTAATATCGTGCTGGATTTTTTTAAGATAAATACAAAAATAGTTCATAATTATTTTGAAAATAGATGCGGAATGTATTGGCAATGTTTTAATTTTGAAGTAGCTATACTTAACATCTCTTTCATTCATTAAGACTTGAATCAGAGAAATTTTTAAAAAAACGTTAAAAAATAAGACAATGATAATAGCTTTTCTTCTTGGTATGTATTTTTCGGTGTTGAATGATAAAAACTAGATTTTATATCCAGTTTTAATTAAAATTTATAATTGATTTTAAAATTTAAATTTATAAATATTTAAAAAAAACTTAGTTAGAGTTGAAAGCTTAATATAGTTCTTTATAAAACGTTCATTTATAACTTTAAGTTACACAGACTGTCTTAGTAATCCTTTTTTATTTTCATTTTTATTATTATCATTATTTTGCTTTTTTTATCGTTTTTGTAAAATAGGTTTAATCCCTAAAATGAAACTTTACCTTATCCCTTAGGGATGAGCGTTAACATTTTTATTTATTTTGAAAATCTCTAATTCATCATTTCTTCTGTGTTCGTTTATTAAAATAATACAACAAAAAATTAGCAAGTACATAAAAAATTTTAAATTATTAAAACATTTTTTCAATTTACAGAAAATATTTCATTGCATTAAATCATTTTTTCCCCATCTTTATCTATCTTTTTTGCTACTTTTAAGGCTTCTGCATTTTATTTTCATGTAATTTACGAGTTATCGAACCCTGAATCATTTAACGGCATCGATAATACATTTTCATGAATAGCGAAAATGTAAAATAAATTTAAAACTGTTTCATGAAAATATGTTAAGAAAACAGTGCTGATAACCTTTTACAGTAATTTTTGATTAAAAAGATCGTGATTTAAAGATGAAAGACACTGTATAAGACTAATAATGACATTCAAAATAGTTATAAAAATTTCCTTTCTTACATCGTATGTGTGAACTTCAAGAAATTGCAAATATTTGACATTAGTATATTATAATTCAGCACCAATAGTGTTTACTCAAATCATTTTTACGCTATTCGATTTTAAAAACTGTATTTTTGTATAAGTATTTCTAATGACGCATATTATGTATTTAATTACATATCTATTTATTTTACATATATTTTTAAAGAGAGTGTGATATTTTGGATTTACAGTGATTAATTCTGATCAAATTTGGGACAATATTTGCATATTGTATGTCAATAGTTTGATATTTTTAATAAAATTTAATTTTAGTGTCGTAAATTTTATTCTTAAATCTCATGCTCCAGTGTTAAAATATCTGTTTTTTTTGTTTTGGTTTTTTGTTGTTGGTTTTTTAAATCTCGCGCTAAGTATCATTATCTATTAAAAGTCGAAAATAAACGTTGTTCTATACGAATTAAGTTTTATATTTTTATTCTAAGAAACTATTGCATGAAAAATATCATGAAGAATAAAAAAAAAGTAAAATGCTTACATTTCCATTAATTTTGAATATTAAAATATTACTTCAATATACAGGGTGCTGCTGAATTCCAGTGAGATATTCAGAAGGATAAAAGTGGGCCACATGGGAACGAAAAATCATTACAGAACATGGGATCACAAACCACGTTTAGGAGTAATTCGCAAAAACTGTTATGAAGGGCGTGATGTTGAGAGGGGGGGGAAGGGTACTAAGAGATATTATGTCACAACGATCCAAATCTCTGCATTCCTTTGAAACCCCTCGTATGCTTCATTGTCCTCGCGAGGACTACGGTTATAGCAATTTTCACCGACATAACGTGTTTTGTGGCCCCATGTTTTATGGTGTCTTGTTGCCGCCATGCTGCCTGCTATCACCCTTCTGAATTTGTCACTCAAATTCGGCAGCATACCGTTTATTATTTCAATTGAATTCACTCGTATATATAAGACTGAAATCATAATTAGTTTGTAAAATATGATTACCAATCAGTTCATAATTTTAATACAGTTGCGTAATTTAATGGAAATGTACTACACATAAATGCATTACACAAACCTCTCTCTCTCTCTCTCTCTACATTTATTTAAACAATACTAAAAAATTAAAGTATTCTGTCAACACATCTAACAATTGAAACGATTTTATAAAAAATATTCTTTAAATTCTTTGTTCTCTGCCATTTAGAGGTAAAAATGAGTTCATAAAATAAAGTATATTAAAAATGATCCACATGTTGTTTCTGAAAAATACTGACTAGTTTTAAAATAAAGCAATGCGGATATACTGTTTGATTGTTTTATTAACATCTTTACGCTCTGAAGAAGCATAATAGTTTCTGGCAGACTGCCCAAAGAGAACAAGCTTATCCCAAAAGGATTTAAAGCTACAAAGTGGTCTATCGGGAAAACGTCACCCGCACACTCAATCTTTATTGAACCAGAATGTTTTCCTTTGCATATACAAGAGAAGTACGCTAAGAAACGTTTACAAAAGTACAGGTAAGTTCAACATGCAATTTTAAATTACCTTTAATTATTAATAAACTTGTTTCGGCCATAACAAATCATTTACACTGGAGAAAAAATGCATAAAAAGAAAAAGATGAATAATTTTCTAAAAAAAAACAACAGAATACGGAAAAAGTAATAAAATTAAAATGTGTTTAAAATAGCAAGATATGTAGTCAATACTTTTAATATAGATATATAAGTAGTACAAATCCAGGGGAAAAAAACAAAGAAAAAGTAAAGTCATTGCACACACACATAATCTGTCTTAGAAAACAAACTTAGATTGGACATTTATTTGAATGAAACCAAAACTTCTTTTTTTCTTCCTTTACTCTTTTTTCCTCTTTTATTCTTTTTCCCCCGTCCTTCTATCTTATATTAATGAATTACAATATGGGAGTGAAAACGATTTAATTCGAATAACCTCGCCTTTCTTTTAAGGGGTCTCAGGGGTGTTAAAAATGTTTCGAGAGCACAAAATATGAACAATTTTCGACTAGAAATAATTCTTTGAGGTTAAAATGAAATAATTTGATTCTTTTACACATTTTTTATAAAGGAATAAAGTTTCAAAGAGTATAAAATGTCTAAAATATAATCATAATTTTAAAAATAATAAGCACATAAATATAAGAAAAATTTTTGTAAGAAACAAATAGTAAGTTTTACGACGCGCATGATATTTTCTGAAATAATAATTCTAATTACTAGCAATAAGTTGATTTATAAAGTCAAATATATCCTTATTAGATGGTAGCGATTAGATATAAAAAGAATAAAAAATAATATTTTTTAAAAATAAAAAAATTACATTTTTAAAATTTTTTTCAAAAAATTTAATTTTTTTGAAATTTTTCAAAAAATTACAAATATGTAATACTATAAATAGCTAGGATTTAAAGATTATGATAGAGTTTATAATTCTGTAAAGTTTTATGCATCAAAGTATGATAGTTTTTGAAACGCAATGCGCGTAAGTGAAAAAAACACAAACTGAGAAAAAAGGCTTTAAAGTTTTAAATTGAATTTGAGAAAATAAATTTTAAAACTTACATGCTAAAATGCTCCAGGATCATAGGATATGCCTTCCTGTTGCTCAAACAGCTCAATTTTTGTACTCTTTTTAATTTTTTTATCTCTCCAAGCTTCAAACGATGACGTTGAGCTCCTCTTTCTTGACGTAAAGATTCGACGATTGTCACGTTCAGCCAGGGACACACAAACATTTTTGTTAATTTTTAAGCCAAATTTCTCTAAAATAGTAATAAGTATTTGATTTCCATCATTAAAAATGCTGGTTGCTAGATTTGCAGCAATCTCTGCAATCTGAAGGCTAGAATCAATCGTCTTCGAACAAAACTTCCAGATTAATGAATTTAAACTTTCATTAGGATTCTGTGTCTTACCTCCTAAGCACTTCTTCAGGAGTGCCAGATGAGATAAGTCTGCAAATACAGGCTTAATTACATCTCGAACAGCTTTCGCAACTGAGGGTTTGTGTTTATAATTTTGTAAATTATTATTAATTGCGGCATTATACTTACACTATGTATTTGGATTTGTAGGACAAAATCAGTGCATCGGTCCATCATCGGTGCTGCAAGAATGACCCCAAACAGCCCAAATGGCTTTCCGCATTTCCTTTACACTAGTAGAATTTCATCGAATAGCATTACCATAGTAATGCGCAAGCTTATCAATTAAACTATCAGTTAACCTACCTTTACCGCCTATAGTTTTACCATCAGATAATTTCTTCTTACCATATACTAATTTAAGCTTACTAAGCCTTGTACCCATTCTCTTTTGCACATGGCCTACACATTCTATTTTCTGAATAAGATGGCATCGCCGTATGGATTGTTTTCAGAAAGGGCATTGAATGTTTTTGTGTCGCCATCTTCTATGTAGTTCGAATATTTCAGGTTGTGAAGCTTTTCTGATCAATTAAAAATCCTCAACATCCCGTCAACCTCCATCTTACCAGCAGAGCCAGAATAATTTTTTCTACGTGAAATCTTATGCGCTCTTTTCCATTTATTGTATTGGTACCAAACTTTACCCCTTTATAACTGTCGCTTCATTTGCAAAATGAGGACCACACTTCCCTATCCAAAACCTTACCTGTTTCGGCCCCATTAGAGTACATACTCCAATCAACGATGAATGTCCTCTCGTCTTCCAGGTCCCATCACCACTTACCGTTAAAATGTTATCAGGTAACGAAGAATTTTCTTCGACAGCTGCCCTGTTCATGCTTTCTTCGGCGACTTCCTTCATAACAAGTGAAAGTTTATTATTAATAACATCATATGATTTTTGTTCAACAGGATTAGGAAGACTCATTACAGAACAAAAGGTTTTTAATGACTCTAAACCTTGACCTATGCATCTCATTGCTAAAATAGATCTTCTGTTAATTTCTGGAGCATTATTTTTATTCCCAATGTTTTCACAGCTTGAAAAAGTACAAATACTCCCACAGTTTTTACAATGTATTTCAAAATTCGAACATAAACCACAAGTGGATTTTTCATTAATTGTTAATGGTTTATGACATTTTAAACAGCATGATACTGACAAAATAGAGCTAAAGGTTGAAATAAAATCAAAAATACGATATTCTTTGAAGTTTTCACTTACCTTAACAAGATTTGACTTTAATGAAGTCTGAATTCCTGAAAGTTTTTTACTAGAAGCATTTTTCATTTCGGCACACTTACTTGTACTTTTCAATTCTGCACACTTCCTCGTATCTTTCATATCTGTAACATGTGAGTCACTTACCTTTAAATATTTATTTCTCTAAATCTTTTGTTGGGGCGATTGCCCAACGATTTTTTCAGAATAAAACAACACATATCTTAGATTTAGATAAGCGTTTTAAAAAAACGTGTACTAAAGTAAACACAACAGAATCAAAACACGGCAGAATGAATGTGTTGAGTTGCAGGCTTCCTTCTGATCAACTCAAGCGCTTAAAATATTTCATGAGGCTTATTAAAAACAGAAAAATGAAAGGTATGCATAAATTTAAAAATAAATGGGCGTGGCATCTGTCCATTTAAAAGTTGTTATGACTAAATTGCTGTTTGCAATTTTTTGAATAACTTTCGAAGTTTTTAGAGTATTGTCACGTGGTTAGTATCAAAATGTTCAGAAAAAAATGAAGAACAAGATATATTTTTTTTGAAAATTCGAAAAAAAAAAATTTTAACACCCCTTAGACCCCTTAAGATAAAAACCTAAATACAGCACAGACCAATATATACTTTTGAAAATGGTTTAGTTACAGTTCATTAAAGCTATCCTGATTTTAATATTAATTATTAGAAGAATGTTTAATGATAAAGAGGAACCAAAAATTTCTTTTAGCATTTTGAGAAGGAATGATTAAATTAAATTCTTCAGTTAGAAAACACGAGAACACGTAGAGGTCAAAATCTGCAACAAAATCGTAAATACAATCTGGATGAATAATTAAATTAAAGCGATGTTAATAGTATATAGCCTGTGGTTAGTTAGGAATTGTGCAATGTAACTTGAATAGCCATTGTTATAAAAGTTAGGTTTGTGAAAGTAATATTCGACCATAAAACAAAATTACCGGGTATTTTTTAATGTTGTGATAATATTGAAGCCAGAGGTAAAATAACTTACCTCTACACTATTAAGGGCAGTGACTTCATGAAAATAATCAGAAATATTTTTTATAAAAGCTCTTATTATGCAACTCATAAGATATTCAGGGTTTACGAAGCACCCATTTTCAAAATTTTTTTAGAGCCATTAACAGTACAAATAATTTATGTTATATATTTAGATTATGTTATTAAGTCGATTCTGAAAGTAAAAGCCAGTTTGACAAGCCAATGCTTGACAATTTCAAAAATTAAGAGTTTTTGATGTTTTTTCAAACTTTTATAAAAGGCTTACTTTCAAAAATTTGTCAGTCATTTTAAGTTATTTATGTTCCTAAAATTATTGCGAACAAATGATAGAATGGGTTTCAAAACCTATTCCTTTATGGATTTTTAATAATTATTTTCCTTGCTTAACCTGGAAAAAACGCGAACATTTTTTAAATAGTATCTTTAGTATTTTTTGTAATTGTTTGAGTCCCAGAGGGTATTGAAAACACTGTAGAAAAAATCCTAAACAGCGTAAACGTGATTTCTCAGAATGAGTACTAAAAAACCCAATCAGGCGATAGCGCTTGTTTTATTTTATGTTGAGAAATACCAAGCAGCGAGATATCTCTTTGTTCATTTTACACCGATGAATCCCAATTGGAGCTATAGTAATGTTTTACCTATTGTAAAATGTACTATTTACATTAAAATTAGCTGTGTAATGTACTTGCTTCAGTAAATCTAAACACGACATCAACAATGGTAACGCACCGTTAGTTGTCCATAATGTTCGAAATGTACTGGGTTTTCTCAACAGCGCGATCGTGCTGCTTGGGACCCAAACGGTTAAAAAATAACTAGTGATCTCAACCCTAAATACATAATAAATTCTATAGAACATACGTTTGAGAGTGCAGACAAAAAAATTTCAAAGCTCTATTATAGACAGAAATATAACCTTAGGGATTAGAAAACATTTATGCCTTCAAAATTGAAGGTCTGAGAAAAACACATTTAAAGTTTGTAAACGTATAAAGCAAAAACATATAATGCTTGTGCAATTTTTAAATGTTTTTTTTCAATGTATTTTCTACATTAAAACACTATTTTATTAAAATATGACTGAAAATAAATATTTAATTCAAAATATATTTTTGCATAATATTGATAGCATTTGTTAAGACGACAGTTTATTCAGCTTGATCTTAACTTAATATTTTCACAAACGTTTTGAAAATCAAAATATTTATGTACAAAGTAATAATAATAGCCATGTGTGTTTATAATTTTTTTTTCAGTTTTAAATCGGGTAGTTTATGAAGTTTTATATCTTGCTATATGGCTTTAAAATACAAAAATATAATACTATGATATATTTACTATAATGTGGTTTGATACCCCAAGGAAATATTCAGTTTTATCTGCAATACTTGAATTCAGAATACTTGTACTCGGAAGTCTTATTGCAGTATAAGCTAAGGAATGATTTTTAGATAATTGCAGTATCAGCTGAGGAATGATTTTTAGCTACATCAGTTACAATAGTATTCCATCTCTTCGAAATATTGTTTCTCACAGCAACCTGATAATGTTTTGCTCATTGCATTTTCTCAACAGGTAAAAGTTATCGATACATTTTCTAAGTTATATAAACTATTCCTTAAAGCAAAATTGGCATTGAAATCAATTTTAATTAATTAAATATGATAATTCAAAAAACTTAAAACGTAATCAAGCAGAATTAATTTTAGTAATTAAAATTGGAATTAATAAACATTTTACAAAAATAGAGTTGATTGTGCTCAAAAAAATTTATAATTAGTTCAATTTAAGAATATAAATATGCTTTAAAAGGAAACCGAAAAAAACCATAGCTGAGAAAACGTTAAGTGTCTTAAAAACTAATTTGTTAACATATCTTAAATTTGGTAGCAAGCTTCTCAATGACATGAGCTAAAAGAAAACACAAAAAAGAAATTGGAAATTATGAAATGTGTAGGGAACTGTGTAACTTTAAAAAAGTAACGGTAAATAAACTGCAGTTTGTAAAAAATGCAACACCATGAATTAGCCATAAGAATTAAATAAAATGCAATGTACAAATGACCTGTATTGGTACAAGTAAAATACATTTTCAAAACAAAAAACAATATTAAGTGTTCAAAATTAATATTTGTCTCCACCATGCACAGCAAAGTATGCTGCTGTACGACGTAACATGAAGTCAAACAAATATTGAATATCTGCTTGTGGAAGAGAATTCCATATTCTTCGATTGTGTAACCAAAGTTGATCATTAGTGAGATGCGGAACAACTAAACCCTACACATGTTCAATAAATTACATATCCGGCAAATAAGCAGCTCAACTAAATATACCATGTGTTGGGGTGAAAAGAAGACTTAAACATTTTTTGAAACATGTAGATGTGCATTATTCTGTTAAAGACTAGCTCCAGGGTGCATTGAAGAAAGAGATTGGCTTCGGGCTCTAACACTTTTTGGACTTACCTGTTGATTACCTGCAATTTTTAGCAACATAGATCGTCCATAACACAAAATCAGACCATAACTCTGGGTATTCGGTCTCTATGATGTTCGGTAATGCTATGTAGGAGGTCTCGTTCGGCAGCATTTTTCAAACACGAATGCGGCCATCATGTTTACCAAAATAAAGAGGGGTACATCAGAAAAGACAACTTGTTGTAAAATCAGCCCACCAAGCTCTGTGTACATAAGCCCATTGCAGATGCTGCCGTGAAAAGTTTGCCATTAGGGCAATACTTCCACTCAGTCCACGGTGCAGTAGATGCTATTGAAATGACGAATACATCATTGATACATCTGTAGCAGCAAACCAACCTACTGTCAACTCCTTGGAGCAGTGCTTCTCAAAGTTACAATATTTACGACCCAATACTTAATCAACTTTTTAATCGCATCCTCCTTCATACAATAACAATGAATTGAATTCAAAAATACTATACATTGGAGCTAAAGCTACAATATAACTTTCCCAGTGCCACCAGCGTAGATAAAAGTCACGCTCATCCAAATACGTTTATTATATTCTTTTTAAAGTACGATATTTTCTGTGTGACCCATAAAATTATTCCGAAGGCTTTGGAATGCAATATAAGAACTTTAACAATGGGTAAGAAAGATTTATTTCAGATTTTTTGCGTATTTATTCCTTTTCTCTCCCATCTATTTATCCGGTATGCGTGCCTACGAGGAAAACGGCTAGCGTTGTGGAGCAAATCGCGTAACTTTTAGTCGGCAGTTAAGAGATTAATTATAAGTCGTACTAATTATCAAGATAAGTGTTAATTAGTGCATATAATATTATATATAGAAATGTAAACTCATTCTTAACTTAGTATTGTTTTTTTTAATTATAAAAAAAACATTTTGTAGTACTGATACATCCATAAGTGAAATATTATATCTGTGTAAATGTGCATTTTATTTTTCATTAGGTCAGAATTCATTTTTTTTTCGTTTACTTTCAGTAAAGTAATAATTTTTTAATTATACTTTTGTTTTCGTGTTTTCAATATGCTGGCGTCCCCTTCATAAAATTTTCTCGCCCTTTTAGGAGGGCTCACCCCAAAGTTTGAGAAACGCTGACTTGGAGGAAGCTCTTTGTATACGGTCATTCCCCGCCATGTGGACCAATTGTCTATCATCGAGTGCTGATGACACCTTCCGTCATCCGCTACAAGTTTTTCGAACTGTCCGGTGCTCGTTGGTCCACTACTTCCATACTTGCATCACCGTGCTGTTTACACCGTTCCGCTGAAACGAGCTGCTCTTTTGCGGCAGAAAAATCCTCCTTCACGAAAGCTGATGACCCCCCCCCCCGGCGGTAAAAATTGTTGAAGTTCCATCCTATTTCATCGTGGATCCTATTTCGTTTTTTTAAGATGTGCTTAATTATTGTTTGGATTGTTGAAGACTCCACTGCGATACATAATTTTAGGTCAGGTCAAGTGACAAGGAGAATGTTTAAGCACAGGTACCATATTCACACCAAGCCAGTTTGGAGGATCTTGACCATCGGAAGACATACCAGTTGCATCAGCCAGTTTTCATGATGTGTGTTTAGTAGCATCAGGTCGGGAAACTTAGATTCGTTAAAAACAAAGCTAGTCACGAGTGCGTGATCATGACTACTTGGTAGCAGCATCCAGAAAACATAGTAAAAATTTCAGATATGCATGTAACACATCTAAAGTAAATGCCAAAATATCCATTCACAAACGACCAAAATAATATTAATAAGAATGGATATATATTTATCGTACCTCATGAGTAATTTTGTGGACATGTCTGATAAAATTCAAAAAGTTGAGAATTGTTTTTGAATAATACAGAATATACGCAATCAGTGTAATTAGGCTTAAAAGTCTGCCAATAGAATGATGGGGATATTGGAGGAATGAGTTGCTATCTATAAATGTCTTTTACTCATATGACTGTTATTTAGAAATAAATTCATTTGGTGCATTCATGACAAAGTTAATTTGAAATAAAAAAAAAACATTCACAAACACTGAGTGCATTGACTACAAAATCAACCAAATTTAAGGAAAATAAATTTTAATTAAGAACGTACTACTGGAAGTTTTATCTATCTTGAACAACAAAACTTATTCACTACCAATTACATCAATTGATTTTGTCACGGAAAGATTTTTCAGTTTTCTCTTGACATTTCGTTTCAATACAAACATTCCTTTACAGGACAGAGTAATTTTTAATTACATATGTTTGTTTTTACAAGAAAAATTCAGAAATGGTATCATACTTTTTCATTTTTGTTATTGTAGGATTCGTCGGTGGACCAACAGCTGTCCCTAATTTATTTAAAAGTTTCACTGCAATAAGGAGTATTTTTACATTTTTGAATCATTATCACAAAAATTCACGTTTAAGTTGAAAAGTTCTTTTTGAATTATTCATATTAAAATTATAAAAGAGTGTGACTGTTTGTTTTACAATTAAATAGGGCTAAAACTTTTAAGGAGCAATTATATTAAAACAAAAGATTTAAACAGTTATATATATAGATGCGTGGTTTCGTGTATGTGCTTAAAAGTAAAATAACTCATAAAAGTACAAATTTATGAATAATTTTTATAGATAATTTGAGTACAATTTAATTCGAAAAAATAGGTCACATAATTTTGTAGAAAATATATAAAAGGGAATTTTTATCTATAACACTCCTGTAACCATTCACAGGAGTCGATTGTCTGAAAATCTATTCTTAAAGGATTTCTACTCAACTAAAGAAACATGGACACCAATTTTCAAGTCTATGTATCAAATAGTTAAAACGAGGGATATTTGCATCTGTAATGCCACCGCAGCCCATATGTTGATGATTTTCCGCAAATCGTTTATTGCGGATCTGTACTAAACAAGAGAAACATGCTTGACAAATTTCAAGTGTGTGTAGGCTTAACAGTAAAAAAAACCGCAAGCTGCAGTCAAAGATAAAGGTTGGTACGAAGTAATGATAACTTTCTGCTATCATCAGTAGTTAATGTATATCGATAGTTATTGTAGCATAACTTTTTTTTGCATTGCAAACATTCACATTTTGTTTTGGTATTGAATTCAGAATCGAATTTTCTTTAAAATGATAAAAAATACTTTGCATTTTGTACAAAGTAACATTATCTAGAAGCATACGAAATTGAAAAACATAACAATTTAAAAAGCGTCCACAATTTTGACCTCTACTGTATATATATATATATATATAATAATCCCCATTATATTTTTTTCTTTAATAACTTTTAATTACCTATGTTACAGGACCCACTTTTCGTAATAAGTTTGCCAGCCGCTTAACGAGAGAGTATTTTGAATTACATATATCCACCCACTCAGATAATGTGATTAGAACTGTCTATAAATACTCAGATTTCTGGGGACCGATCTATTCTTTCTTTGTCTTTCGTCGGCTGCAGCTTGGTTTGTGTTTTGTGTCTTCTTGTCTGATTCTTGTTATGTTCAATCGCTTTTTGTGAAATGTTCAATAAACTGATTTTACATTTTCAAAGGACTGCCTCGTCAATGTCATCAGAAATAGCCATCATATTAAGGAATCCCTGCCACCGGCCTCGTCTTAACACATATATATATATATATATAGAGAGAGAGAGATAGAGAGAAATAGAGAAAGATAGAGAAAGAGAGAGCGAGAAAGAGAGAGAACGAGAGAGATAAAGAGAACTAAATAAAAGGAATTGAAAAAAGAGCATAATTTGTCTGCATTCTTGCAACAATGCACAGCTGGTTTACCTAGTTCGGCTGAAAAACCTGTTTTCGACGCCAAATATTGTCATTGTTTTAGCAGTTACATTGTTACAATAATGGAGACGAATCGAAGTTCACGGTGAAAACTGGGAATTAATTTAATTAATTAACCGGTAATAAATGAATTAATGTTTGAAAAAGAACTATTGCTATCAAGTGTCACATCCACTACAAGTTTAAAAAATTTATTTGAACTCGATTGGATGGAAAGAAAGTATTTTGTTAACGACTGTAAACTTGAACATATATATATATATATATACAGAGATAGAGGTAATAGTAGGAATTGAAAGAAAATGAGCGTGTTCAGAAATTTTATTTTACCATAGTTTATATATATATATATACTTTATAATATAGTTACATATACATATATTTGTAATATAACCAAATGAATTTTTTGTTTTGACATTATAGATGAATATATAAATATTCGTTAGAGAGATTTAAGGATCTCTAATACATAAATAAATTTCAAATAGAATTATTTTGAAGTTTGTATGCATTTCTCAAATGTTTCTTTCTGTCCTTGGAGATTCAATTTTAAAAGATATTCGTGGCAATCTAGTCTGTTTATTCAACTGTAACGTTACTTTACGGATTTATTCATTCGAGCTATTTCAAGGTTTAATTCAGCATTCTCCACATTAGAAAATCTGTTCTGAAATTTATTGATACTGCTTTTAACCCAAAAGTTTCAACCGAAAATACTCACATTCTAACATACGTGAAAGCAAACACATGGAATAAGAGCTTCATATAAAACCTGAGTGAACTTTTCTTTTACTCAAGCCTCAATTGACAAAAGTATCTAGTTTATGCAAAATTTAAATGCTTGAATTCTGGGAAAATTCTGAAAACGCAGGAGTTTTCTCTTTAGAGTTTATTTTAATAGTAATTGAAATTCAATGACATTTTCTCAGAATTCCTTAAAAAGACTTTCTTAAAATTTTGCATTATGAAATCAATTGCATTTTCGCCAAATAGACCACAACAAAGTCCATTAGGAATTAGTTATCGTCTATATTTCTATTTGGTTATAACTACTGTTTAAGGTATCCGACTACCCTAAAATTGTAAATTTTGCCAAAAATTGACAATTATTTTTATGATTATATTTTTAATTTTTTATGATATTATTTTATAACTTATTAGCATTATAAAAATACAAAGTGTGTTGTTTTCTCTACACTAGAACAAAAACTACAAGTGTTTCAGTAAAAGCGGATGCCATTACTTTAAACAAGATGTCATACTTGAAAACGCGATTTATTCGAAATGGGTGTTTTGAAAATGCTTAAGTGGGGACAGTGATTGTTCCAAAAGTTTTGAAAATAATTAACTGACATTTTTGTGCATGTTTTCTATAATAGTAGAAGTGTTTTAACCTTCGGATTCATTAATCACTGTTTTATTACAAAATTAACAGTCCCTTATGTGAATATAATCACTGTTTTTTAAACAATTTCATATAATAACTAAAATAAAGGTCTCTAGTTTTTTGTAAAAATTAAAATATCTCTTATCCTGAGGCTCATTTCAAAAAATGTATTACATAGCAACACATAGAATTAAAACATTGAAGATTTGTTCATAAACTTTTGGTACAGAAGGGCATCGTTTATGTTATTTTTTGTACATTTTACCCATTTTTTCCCATTTCTGTAAGAAAAATTTCTTTTTCTCCATTTAATTTTAGCATATTTTTTTTAAATGTTCAAAACATATCTAAAAACTATAAAAAAAAATTTCCATAACTCCATTTTTTTAAAAAAAATGCTGTCGCAAGTAGTCGGATACTTAAGAGATAAATAAGTAAATTGTGTGTGTGATTTTTTTTCCTGTCTGCTGATTAGATTAGTGACTGAGGTAGCCTAGTGGTTATGGTCAAGAATTCGCAGCTGGCAGGGTTCTGTTAAATCACATGTTTGAGTCCTGATGTCAAAAAAAAAAAAAACGTTGTAGAAGGTTTGACGCACGTTATATCTGCCTTTGCTTAAAGTCTTTTTGTAGATGAGGTGTAGAAGTGTAGTATGTGCATTTCAATTCAGTTATCGAATTTACCATGTGATTGAGACTGCAAACAAGATTAACAGAAAAATGATATGTGATGTTTTGTAAGGTGTCAAGCCATTATATCTAAGGTATATAACTATAAATTACCAATTACTTTTCTCAAGTTTTGTCATACTGAAAAAAGTTTTTGAATTTCATAATTTACTTAAATTTATAAGAATCAATTTAAAATCATAGAATAGTTTAAAATCTTTATATTTTGCTTCGCGTGATTCATTCTATCAATATTTGAAAACAGAAACTGATTTTTATGAGTTTATCAAATTAAATCTTTTAACTGAAATAATTAAATCCCAATGTCAAATACATTCAATTATCAATCTAATTTACAATTTAGATTATGTATAAGGACATTATAAAGTTTCTACATTTCTAAGGATGTTTGATTTCATTATAGCGTGTTCCATTTTCTACGTATCTATATAATAAGACTTTTAATAAAAAAAATTAATGATCTGTAAATATTATCTGGGTTAATCAATGCTATATATAGCTCGAAATAAAACGTTATCTGCAGTAGTGAATCAGATACGTGAAAAGGGGAATGAGAATTGGCGTATTCCACATGCCGTGGTATTTTAATATTCTAGTTACTTAACACGAGTGCTCCTAAATATATCTAAGCGTATCACATTCATTCAGGAGAAAAAACTACCCCGAAATGTTGATTTCCTTAAGGTATTGTATCCGGCTTTACTGTCAACCCCAGGCAAGCACCTTGGGCACTCATTACCAGAGTTTTTTGTAACGCTCACTAGGAAACCGACAACTTTCCTAATGGAAGTCGTGCAATAATTCCACGATACGTTCTTTGGAAACAGTTTGATGTGAACTGAAAAACCCTAGGAGACATCTTAGTTCTTTTCCAGCTAGAAGTCCAAATGGAAACCTGGTAAATATTTCTTTTACTCTTTTCAGATTTCAATCCCTGGTTAAAGCCATTGTGGAATAGAGCAAAAAAGAATTACTTTTCTTTGAAACGTACGAAAAAGGAAGGGTTCTTTTTTTTCTTTCTTACTGAAAAAATTATTTTAAAGGTTTTGTACATTTCTAAATTTAGAAATTAAAAACATTATTTTTTTATTTTTTTAGAATAATGATCTATTTTAAAAAGTTGCTGATAGATTACTACAATGATATTTTTTTTTGTATTTTCTTACCAGTATTTTATAGGTTGAATTAAATGTCGTATCAAAAATATTGAATTTGATAAATTATACAAATTTTTAAAATCCATGAATTTTTTTCTTTCTTTAAATATTAAATAAAGTTCAAAATATAATTTTAAAATTAAGTGTATTCATTAGAATACCATGCTTTAAATATTCCGGAAGATATATCCTAGATATCGGATAAATATTTTATGTATTTGGAATAATAACATTTCAGTGTTTTGGAATATTCATTTACAAGAGTTTTCAATCTTTATTTTTTACCTGTACAACGTTTTGTTCCTAACATTAAATATGGAGAGAAGTCCTAAGCAATTTAACATATAAATATTCTTAGGGTTATTATTGAATTATGTTAAAAAATAGTTACCTATTATGAATATATCAATAACCATTTACATCAGGGGTCGGCAACCTAAGGCACGTGTGCCACATGTGACACGCAGTACAATTCTCATTGTCACCCTGCACTACTCTAGAAATTTATCAATATTTGAGTGGATGAAGGTTGATGAATTTTTAATGGTCCTTATTTGACAAACATCTTCAGAATTACGGAAATCTAAGGCATTACAAAAAAATCTGAAAGATAACTCCAAAAATAAATTTACAGTTATTTTATAAATTATTTAATGTCATTTCTGGACTGATTTAATTGTTTGAATGGAGAAAAGTTGCTTGGGTACTCTGCTTTTCGCTTTTCGCTTTTGGTTTTACATATCTAAATAGAAAAATCTTCACTCATGTGAAGAAAATTTCGAATCCGCAAATAGAGTATTTATCAGTTGAATGCTCAGAATAATGTAAAATTGAAAGTCCCAACTATACCCTTGATTTGGCGATACGAAAGTAGAGCGGGGCCCAAACACTAGGTTCGCTTTAAAATTTTTACTTATCGTTTTATTTACCTATAATGAAGATAAATTCTTATACTTCATGTTGTCTATTTCTTATTTTATTAAATATGTTTAAAAGAACTTAATACATGTAAAATTTTAGTTTTTTAAAATTTTTGTTAAAGAATTAAATATATTTTATGTTGTATATTTAAATGTTAAGACACAGATCTTTAAATGATGTAAATTTAATATATAATAAAACTATAAGCCTATACTATCGACCTTTATCCTTTAACTCTGCATGCATTACAGCGGGAATCGAAATGTTTCAAATATGTCCTACTTGTGGCATGCTGGATCATATTGGTCGATTGGTTTGGCACGCCACAGCTAAAAGGTTGTCGACGCCTGATTTACATCATATTATGGCAATAAGATACAATTCCCCCCCCCCTCAAAATTTCTTTGGATTCCAGTTAAGAAACACTGACATAAGGGTACATTTACTCAGTTAAGTTAACCGACTACTCGCGACAACTTGTTATTAAATAAAATGGAGATATGGGGATTTTTTTGTTGTTTTTAGATTTTGTCAGTAAATTTTAAGAAAAATATGCTAAAATTAAGATCATAAAAATAAATTATTATTACTAAAATAGGTAAAAATTGACAAAAAAAAAACATAAACGCGACCCATTTTGTACTAAAAGTTTATGAACAGATTTTCAATTTTACATTGCTGATGTGTTGCTATGTTTTTCATTTTAGAAATGGCCTTCAGGATTAAATATATTTTAATTTTTACAAAAACTAGAGCATTTTAGATTTGTTATTATATGAAATTGCTTATAAAACAGTTATTATATTCACATAAGGGGTTGTAAATTTTGTAATAAAACAGTGATTGATAAATTTGAGAGTCAAAACACTTCTACTGTTATACACATTGTACACAAAAAATGTCAGTTAATTTTTTTCAGAACTACATTAGACTGACTTAGAACACTGACTCCGTTTAAGTATTTTCAAAAAAACATATTTCGAGTAAAACGCAGTTTAAAGTATGACATATTTTGCTTGAAGTAATGGTATTTGTTTATTAAAACCCTTGTAGTTTTTGGTTCTAGTGAACGAAAAATACTAACCTTGATTTTTTTTAAAAGTTAGTAAGATGGCTTATAAAATAAAATCACAAAATAATTTGTCTGTTTTTGGCAAAATTAAAAATTTTAAAGTAGTCGGATACCTTAAGCAATTAGAAAAAGTATAAATAAAAATGGTATTTTTGAAATTATTAAGATTAACATTTCGATACTGTTTTGTTCAACTTGTTATTCAGTGTAAATATTTAACCTTTCCCCCCTGTTATTTATTGCTATTCTTTCATTCTTTATTCATTTGTATAGAGGATTTTAGATTTTAGCTTGAAACAATTTCTGTAAGTGCGAGTTTTTGTACAACCCGTAACATATAATTCTAAAATAATTGAAAGTAGCTTGATTTATTAACTTACAATGCATATTTTTTAAAACAAAATACAGGTGAAGCATTTGAGACATCCTGTATAACCATTAAAAACTTCAAATTATGTAAATTACTGAATTAAAGTTGAAAGGGTCATCGGCAGCATAATCCAAAATATTAAAAAGTGATTACGTGACGTTGACAAGAACCACGAGAGTAATCATCTCTCCCATTAACCCGGGAGCGAGGAACGGAATTTCCCCAGACTCTCGAAATCTTTAATTCTGGGTAAAATGTTTGATTGTTGCCAATGACCTTGCCAATATCCTCTCGTATGACAGTCTTCTAGTGAGCTAAAATTTATTTTTTGCATATCTTCCTATTTTGTGAGTTACAAACGGTTTAAAAAAAATCTTTAAGGAATCTAAGACTATTGAGTTCCCCACGTGAGCACTTTTGTTCTAAAATATTTTCTATGAACTGGCTAAATTTTCTCCTGTGAAGGACAATTCTTCGATTGATGTGTTGTACGACACCTTCTGCCTTATAAGTGTAAATGAACAGATTATAAAAAAAAAAAAGAAATGAGCTTCTGCAATCTCTATTGGATGAAGTTGAAACTTTGGGAAAAAAAGTTGATCAAGAAAAGGAAAAACCTGAGGAAATAATTGAGGTTAAAAATGACATCGAAAGGGAATTTGAGAAAAAAAGGTGACCATGAAACTGTTGAATCGAAAGGAATATTTTCAAATGATACCTTAAGATCTCTATCAAAAAGTCTATGAAGCCAAGACACATTGCGCCCTGTCAAAAAAAGGCACAAGTAAGAGAACAGTTCTACATGCTATTTATCGATCATCTAAAGACAATAAAACTATCAAAAGCTGGAACAAAATATGACAGTTCTTCCAGCAAGCTTCATTCCTGAACTGTTAGCGAAAATGTCTGTGATTTGTGTCATTTATTAAAGTCACGCATATCTAAAGAAATTTAGTTCAGTTTGATTGCATTTTTTTCTCAAAATATGATGAAAAGTCCTCAAAATTAGGCAAGTGTAATTTATCTAAATCAAACTATTTACTGGGATTACACAATTTATATCGTGTACAATAAAAATAATTAAAAAATGATTGGGGTGTCTCCGTCATCCCTTGTGGCCACTAACGTTATTATCGAGCTCAAGACTGCTTCCGGGTTAACAGTCTTCCATATAAAATAATTATATCATTTTGAAAATCATTTGAGGTACCCCGGTAGACTAGTAGTTATGGTCTCGGACACAAGACCAGCGCGTCATGTTTTTGAACCCAATGCCACTGAAGACCCTCCGAGTAGAGTTGCGGTCTTCAAACTTGTTCCACTCATGGAACCCTTAGAATTACAGATGTTTTTGAGGAACCTGTTTCCCTCTCTCCCCGTTAGAAAAAATCATCCTTCAAATAATATATAAAGCAGACGATCATGCCATAGATACTTTATGGTCCTATAACTTTAAAAATACAGTATTTTTAATTTTTTTTTACTTAATTATGTTCATATAATTTATTCACACTTTAAGAATATTCAATTATGATCCAAATGTCACCTACGCATGAATTACATCTAGTAAAAAAGATGTGATTTCATTTTTTTTTATTCAAACTTCTGAAGTCTAGGTCTATTGAACTTATTGGCAACTGCATTTCAAATTTTGCTTTTAATATATTTTTCAAAATTGGTTTTGGTAACCACCCACTTTGAGAGAAATATTTTCCCCTCAATTTCATTGATCTGACTGATATCAAAGTTTTTAAATTTGAGTGAAAAATTATATTTTCTTTTTATTAATTAGCAACCATAAAGTTTAAGAGCCTTTCTTGCTGAAATTTTAGACTAACACCGAATCTGTTGACATATCGATAAGTTAGCTGTTCCCTCGTCTTCATTCTAAGTTTTTTAACCACAAATATGAAAGGAAGCATTTTGCATTAGAAAACATTCCACTAACGAGAGTAAAATTATGTCCTGGAACACAGGATAGCAGAAAATACATTATTCACAATCCAGTAGGTGGCATGATGAAGAAAAAATCCTTTTAATACAGATAACCTTTTTACAGAGAAGATCATTTTGCTACATTACAATAAAAGTTTTTAAAAAGTATTGCAAATTAAAGTTACATTATATGTAAATAAAATTTTAAGCTTTGATAATTCGAATGTGCCTTAGAAACTCGTAGTTATACAAATTTCATAGGAAACGTGGTATTCTTTTTTTTTTTGAACTTACATTTATAATTTTAATTTAGATTTTTATTGTGACTTGTGGAACCCCTGAGTATGCCTGCGAAACCCCTAAGGTTCTGTGGAACACAGTTTGAAGACCATTGACGCGTAAAGAAACTGATACTTGCTCCATCTTTCGAGACACAAAGTCTCCCTGTTGTGGCGTGGTGTGGATGTTTGTCCCTTGACTTTGACTCAAAATTACAAAGTCCATCGCCAGTAGCCTTCGTGTTTCTTTACAGAGTTAATATATACTCACTCATTTAAAAATTATTTTAACTTTGTTGGCAGTTGCTCCCACTTTTCTATGTAAAAAGTACAATTGCAGATTCAATATGATTCACATCATCATCATCCATAGAAGTCATATTTTTTTCATTTCAATTCCTTTTGCATTTTATTGTTTAATTTATTAAAAAAGACAAATTAAAAGCATCAAATTCCCTTCCAATGTCTTACTTAATGCCTCTTTTTTAGGTTATTATAATTTTTTTCTGCATTTCGAATTTACGTAGAATCTGAAAAAGAAGTCAATGAATTATCATTTTTGATTTGAAACACTTTTTTAATCTAGACTAGTGGTATTCAAACTGTATTCCATGGAACTCTGGGGTCCCACAAGGCATACCCAGGGGCTCCATGAGTCACAATAAAAAAATCGTGAAAAAATAAGTATGTATGCAAAACAGATTCACTTTCTCTATAATGTTTGTATAGTTACAAATATCTAATACTCACCCCGCGTATTCATTTAAACACTTTTATTTATTACTAATAACTTTATTTTGCAATACTTTAAATATTTTATTATAGAATAATTAACGGTATTTTTTAAGCGATTTTACTTTATGTATACTACTTCCTATTAGATTGTGAATTTTCTACTTTTTATTCTCTCGGGTTCCACAAGATAATTTTATACTTGTTAGTACAATATCTTGAAAAAAATAAATTGTTTTCAAATTTAGAAGACATCTTTTTGCATTTCTGGAGAAAACACCTATAATGGAGAGGAAACTACTTAGCAAAAATATCAACAAATTCGATGATAAAATCTAAATTTAATCAAGAACAGCTTCTAAATTTTAAGTTGTGAATTCATGCAAAATGCACGTATTTCTCAAACTGCTCTAAACATGAGATGCCACTCAGAACATTGTGTTTAAGTGAAATATATTTATCAACGTAAGTGGCACACAAAACAAATTATACTCAGAAATGCAATGCATTGCATTTAATCTCAGTTGACATAGACTTAGAGTTTGTGAGAAAAAAAAACAAGCTAATATCACAGTTACTAAATAGATGCAAGAATGGGCGGGATTTGGATCACAAATTAATATTAATATTAATAAGTAAATTATATATTAAAAAATTACATTATGATTTTTTAATAATAAACGCAATATGTTTTAATTGCCTATTTGTAAAGTGTCTATAAAATATTGATAACTTTTAGTATTATTTTGCTTTATAAGTATTACTTTGAGTATTATTTTGAGTTATATTCTTTGAAGTATTTGTATGGAATGCAGTTCTACGAAAACATTTTCTAGTTGTAGGGGTTCCACGAAAACACTTTCCAGTTCTAAGGGTTCCACTAAAACAATTTCCAGTTCTAGGTGTTCCACGAAAGCACCTTCAAGTTCTAGGGCTTCTGTGAGTTGAAAATTTTGAAGACCACTGGTCCAGAATAAAATCTTGACCACTGTCTCTTTCAGCAAATTTTCACAGAACTGCACACAAAGATTGAGTGGTATTTTCGATAAATAATAGAAGAGGATAATAATAGAAGAGGTTAGAAGATTTTAATAGAAGAGGATAGAAGGACAACAGTGAAAGTGAACAGGATAAATAGTCCTTTCGAAAGATATTAATAAGATTTCAAGATAATCAAAATCTATAATTATTGCGTATACATTCGCATACAATTTTTTAAAGACGTACAGCTCTTATATCGTATTATTTTCTTTTTTTTTATTGAAAACAATGATAAAATCCCCGTGCCCCACAAAGTATCACACATGGCTTACAGAAGTAAGTATTAGGCACACAATACAAAGAAATAAAAAAAATAAAGTAATTTTAAAAAAAATTAAAAAATAATCTTTTGAGGTTAGGAAGAATTACAAATACTCATAACAAAAACTCACTGAACTTTTAAAAAGTACTTCTGGTGGAAACCAGTTGAGGAAAATTCGGAGGCCAATTGCATTAAGACCTTTGAATGCCAGTCTTAGGATATTCCGTTCTCTTTCAAACTTGGAACTCATGTTCTACATTTTCTTCGCCACTAATATCGTAATCACAGGAAGATGATGGAACTAAATTAAATTTGTTTAAGTAGTTTTTAAAGTTGCCATGACCAGTTAGAAATTGGGTTATTTTACTTAGAAGATCGTTTTAAGTTGTTTCTGAAGAAAAGCTTTCGTTACATTTCAAAAATTGAATTCCAAATTTTCAAATCAAGATATATAAAAACAATTCATGTGAATGTTTGTCATGCGTGTGTGAATATACATCCGCACAAAAAAGCAACACGACCGCAGCTGACGACGAATTTCATAATTTTTAACCACGGTCAACTGACGAGGACGGCACCCGAGCAGAAAATCCCTTCTATTAACTTCAACACCAGACCAATATTTTGACTTTGGCAGATATAACGAGCATCATTTATCTACACTGAGGGTCTTCAGCGGAATTAAGCTCGATCTCATGCCACCCCAACCACGAGAACCTGACCACTAAGCTATCAACTGTAGTGGTTGTCGTCTGGCTTGAAGTTGAAGTTTGGAGATCGGGATATCAGCTCAATTGTCGTCCTCGTCACTTGACGGAAGTTTATAATTCGAAAAAATCGTCAATTCAATGTCACAAAAATAAAATCATTCTAAAAACATGCATATCTTTCGTAGAATAACGAAAAGAAAAATTTTAAACTTATCCAAAGAACTTTGTTGGTATTCTCATAGTTTGACTAAATCGTTCATTGTATACTTAACTAGTATGATCATGTCAAAAATTTTAAATAAATGATCTGTTGCAAGATAAATATTAAAAAAATGGACACATGTAGAACTTTTTTTGCATATTTTAGATTTATTTAGCATATTTTAAGAGAAAAAAATATTAAAATTAAGTACAGAAAAAAGAATTATTATTACTAAAATGGAAAAATATAGGTAAAAATTTACTTAATTGTGCACCCACTATACAAAAGGTTTATGAACAAATTCTCTCTTTTTGAATTATGATGTGTTGCTATGTTCTTCATTTTTGATATGACCTTCAGGATAAGAGATATTTTTATTTTTTACAAAACCTAGAGGACTTTATCTTAGTTATTATATGAAATTGCTTTAAAAAATAGTGATTATATTCACATAGTGACTCTAAATTTTAAATAAAGCATTAGTTGATAAATCTAAAGGTTAAAACACTTCTACTATTACACAGAACATACACAAAAATTTCAGTAAGTTATTTTCAAAACTTTGAGCAATTGCTGTCCGCGTTTTTATTTTTCGAAAAAAATGCATTTTAAATTTGACATCTTGTTTAATGTTATGGCATCTTCTTTCACTAAAACTTTTAGTTTTTGTTCTAGTGAATTAAAAATAAAAATAATAACTTGGTATTTTTACAAAGCTAATAAGACGGCCAATAAAATAAAATCACAAAAAATATGTTAATTTTTGAAATAATACACGAATTTAGGGTAGTGGGATACCTTAAAAATAACATTTCAAAGAGAGCTATATGTTTTTATTTAAAATAAGGGAAGCACAAGATAGTTTAATATCATGTGGCTAACAGCATTCTGTTTTTTTGCATTGGTACTAAGACTGATGAAATTGCATGTTTTATATTAAAGAAATTGATAGAAAAATATCTCGACAAAGGCAATACAACAAAATACGCTTGGAACACTTTATTGGAAAATACTTTGATACAAATATTTTTCATTTCATATATTTAAAAAAAAAGTATTTTTGTCATATGTGTAAAATAGAATGTTATAGTCTTATTGCGAAAATTCCTTGGTCACTAAGTGGAGCTCAGCTTATGTATGTACCTTTGTTTCGAAATATTGAAAATATCAAAATATCGTAAGAAACAATGTACCAGAACATTCCAGTTGCTATATTTTTAGTCATTCAACTCTATTTTGCCTATTATTATATACAGAATTTTAACTATTTTCTTTGAATACTAAAATGAAATTCTTGCAATATTTTCGTATTTTTAACAAAATTTAACAAAAAAACATATAGAGAAGAATACTTAACCGAATTTTAAATTTTTCAATGGTTATTGCATTGTGAAACGAGTGTTATCAGTTATCAAGTATAAAAAAAGTTTAAAAAATAAGATATGGCTATATTAAATTAAATAGAACTTTTTAAACAATCAAATCGTTGATTTTCTTACTATGTTTGTGTAATAAAACACATTCGGTTTTGTTAAATTTAAGTTTTTTCAAACCAGATGATAAAGTTAAATGCGTATTTGAGTAACCTCAAAACACGCATTTATCGCAACTTTAACATTCTAATTAGAACATTTACTAATCAAATAAAATAGAATAATTGTTCATAAGACAGATAAAATATGAAGGCACAAAATGAAATAAAAGTATATTTTTTGATAAATATCTCTTCTCGACCACACACAGAAACACATTATATAAAAAAAATCATGTTCTTCGTATAGGTGAAATGAAAAATTTCGCTATCGAAATAGAAAAAATAAAAAAAGGAAATAATAAAATGAGATCAAAGTTCAATTAATAGTGTGATTAATTTTATATCCATTTCAAATTGAACTCTTACGAAATAAGTATTGAAGTAAAACAAGTAACATAAAAGAAATTTATGTCAATTCCTACTTAGGTCAACAAAGTTAACCTCTAAGTTAGTTTACTTAATTAAATTTAATTAATGAATTAATATTTGAAAAAAACTGCATCAACAAAAAGTGCCATCCATAACAAGTTTATATATATATATATATATATATATATATTTGAATCCATGAAAAATTCGTTAGAAAATTTATTGGAGTCATATGATGGTACTAGTTCTAAATGCGTCAGAAAAAAAAAACTTTACAATTTAAAATTAAAAAAAATTAATTAATTAATTAATATTTGAAAAACTGTATTAACATAAAGTGTTATCCCATACAAGTTTACGAAAATGTATCTGAACTCCAGTGGATGAATGAAAAGTATTTAATGAGTGAAGTAATAGCAGGAAATGAAAAAAGTTGACTTACCAGGAAAGTTTTACAGGTTCATCTGTCACAGTTTAACATATTAGTATATATAAAGTTATCATTATTTATAAATATTATCTTTACACCACAAAGTGATACGATTTCTATATAATCTGCTTTTAGGTCATACCTACTAGTAAGGGAAATACACATAACTTCCAAATTTGAAATCTTCTGTTCTAAAAGGCTCAATAATAAGATTTTTTAATCTTATAAATGATCCTTTCGTTCTTGGGAACAGATTTATTCAAAATTTCCTCTTAATGGATGTTTACTCAACAAAATAATTCATTTTTGCTTAATTTTAAGTATGTATTGTTAAAAAACTGGGAATTTTGAGTACAACGCATCCCTTTAATCCCCCTTCCTCTTGAGAGTCTACTACTTGAAATCCGTTCATAGCAGATCGCTACTCAACAAAATATACATTCCTGCCAAATTTTAAGTCTACAGATCTAATAGCTTAAACACGGTAATATTTTTTTATAACACCACTGCAACCCCCTTGGGAAATAACAAAGTTTACTATAATATAATCCTCATGAGGGATCTCATTTACGCATCTAAAACTGCTTGTTTTTATAAACGATATTATTACAAGAAACAACAAGTACCTCTCAAACTTGAAAAAAAAAATATGAAAGATTTACATATATAAGAGAAATTAGCAAAAAAAAAAAAAAAATATTTTCGAAACTGATTCTTCAATAAAAAAATTTTTTGTTAGATGTTCTCAGTTCAAACAATTATCGGAAGTTTTATTGTGAGTGACGTCATTTTGGAAAAATCTTGTCCCAGTTCGACTCGTTGTCAATTGAAAAATTTGAAATGCAGCTGAGTGATTTCCAGTCTAGTTCAAAATAGATTTAAAAATGTATTAAAACAAGGGAAAAGGTGGATTTAGTATATAGTAAAAATGCCAGTAATGAATATTTGGAAACATGGAATTCGATTCCAGGCGCATTTAACTGCTTGAAAAAGCTGACTAATACTATTAAAATAACATTTTCATCTACCTATGCCCGCAAGTCATTATTTTCAGAAATGAATAACATTGATTCGATTAGAAACCATTTTGAAGATGACTCCAAGTCAGGATGCATTTTACTACAAAAGTAATATCTTACATTTCTAATATAAGTTATTTGTTATCTAATCTGCAACACTAAAACATTTACTACTATACAGTGCAAATTGTATTTTTTTCATAGTAAATAAAGAGTTTTTAGTTTTATTATTTTCCTAATAATCAGAAGTCAGAATTATTTGACGGTACGTTTAGGCCTTATTAAGCATTTGGGAGGGTTGGCACATTAATCCATAAAAGTGATCATGCTATATAAGCTATTAGCAACCTAAATGTCTACTGTTTTGTTGCCAATAATTATCCATTCATTTCTCGATTCTGTTTAAGTTGCATTTAACACCTGCTTATAAAAAATGAATTTAATTTTAAAAGTATAAGAAGGTGGATCGAAATTTTTGAAAAAGATTTTGTAATTTTTCTCATTTACATTTTGAGATAAAACTTTGGTGAATTCAAAAAAATCATCCGATAATTTATTTTTATTGGTGCGTAAAACAAAAGATGCATTTTGAAAAGGACTCCTAAAATTGGGAGTCGCCTCGAAGGCTACGCTACTGCGTTTTCCGAGGCGCTTTCCGAATATTCGTATCAAAATATTATAAAACGGTGTAAAAATCTCGGTTATGGTATTCCATAAAAAGTACATGCAATATATTAAATTTTAAAGAGGAAAAAACGTCTATCTGAAAGTAGAAGTTAAAACATGACCACAAAACTCCTCCTTAGACTGTTCAAACGTAAGAAACTACCAAAAAAGTCAAGTCACTGATCCAAAAAAAATCAGATAACTCAAAGAATCATTTAATCGAAATTAGGAATTCCTTCTGGCACACACACACACTGAAGGTAATCATCAAATAAGATTTAAAGTTAACAAAGATGTTCCAACTTAAAATTCTCATGCTTTTACCAAAACATATAGCTGAAAGAAAAAAAGTTTGTGTAAAAGTATATAAAAACACCTAGCTGCTGAAAAATGGAAAATTGTAGTAACATATGATGAGTCATGGGTATATTTAAGTGTCTGTATCAAAAATGATAAACTTTCTATTACTGAAATAATGACGGGGATGACTGTAAGAAATGGTTTAGGCAATATACAAAAAAATTCTCAAACGTATTCATAATAATTGCAGGACTTTTGTTGTAACAGCAAATTAAAAATAAAAGAAGTCCCAAGTTAATTGAAGATTAATTTATACGGAAAGGACATTGATAAATGTGAGCTTCATATGGACAAAGCCTATGGTCTTACGACTAACTCAACTGCCACTTATTTAGAAAAGGCAGAATCAGAAACAGGAATACAGTATATGTCTTTTGCTGGAACACCTGTAAATTCACCCGACACTTCTTCAATTGAATTTTTGTTTCGGTTTATTTAAACAAGCCTTAAGAAAATAGGAACCAAGAATACTGAGCAGACTTTGGGAGATTGCTCAAAAGGGAGAGAGTAAAAACATTATGGCAGTACAAAGAAAAAGTTTTTTTCTCCATGAAACATTCTAGTTAGAACTATGGCCAAGAATTATGGCTATCAAACAAAAAGCAAATCTCGACAAAGAATACGGCATTTATAGATAAAAGATAACTATCAAATCATTTCCATAAAGTGCGAATGAAATTCTGTATTATACCTATGAAATAAAATGTTTCATTCCTCATAAATAGATATTTAAATTACATAGACTCATGGTGGTAAATCATTGTTCTTTGCCAAATTCTGCATAAAGCAATTCAATATAAAATAATTCAATGTCATACTCTAGGGTGCGAGCTTAGTCACCATTTCGGTCATTTTATCGTAGTATTTCAATTTGTTGAAACCTCAGTTAGTCATTGAAAAATTGTTTGGAATGGTTAATATTTTCTATAATTAAAGAAAAGTGGTATCCAAGTTGGAAAACTGGGGAATTTTGTTCTTCATCTAAACTAAAAATCAAAGAGGAAATGAAAAAAAAATGTTTATGTACTTATTACAACACGATAGAAGTGGAAACTTCTAATTTATTCTGAGCAAGAAAATCAAATTTTTCTGATGTACTAACATTTCTCTCACGACATTTTCGCATGCGCGCCTTAAGGCGATATGTGGTACCATCTTCACATTTTTTTTATTTTTAATATTTCATATTTGGGTTTAATTCTATTTTATAAAGGTTAGTATTTAACAATAATTCCATACAAAACTTTTTAATTTCTTGCAAATTGTATGTAAAATTTAAATTTTTTGAACTTTTTTATGCATTTTCTAAATTTCTAAGGCTTTTTTTATATATGTCCCTTTTCTTTCAAAATTTTTTTCCCAAGCACTTCATAATATACTACATAAAACTGTGCATGGGTTTTTTCTGCTGTTGTTCTTTAATTTTTATTAATTTTTTTATAGTTAAACTCCCAAAAATTCTCAAAAAAACATTAAATTTGATTTTGAAATTTTTTAGAAAAATACTAAACATGTGTAGAGCTAATTCCATGCTCAGAGCTAATGCACAACATGTACAAAAGGTGTTTATGCTTTATTTTTTTATTTCCATGATCTTAAAAGCCTTCGCATGTTAAATATTGTAGACGAATGACAGCAAAATCAAATAGTAATTTATAGGTAAAATATATCAAAATCTAAGAGCTGCAAATGTGCATTTGTTTAAATAAATATCTTAAAATATTTTAATAATAAAAGTGTTGAATTTTCCATACATGGGATATATGTATATCACCAAAAACAAACATATAAAAATGGGAGAGTTTTTCTATTCTTGCGAATTAGATTTTTTAATTATTTCATTTATCAAAATGAAATTTAATATTTGTGTTTTGGGAGAATCCGTTATGATGTTTTAATTCCATTTATAATAATATAAAAAGCACGCACAACTTTTAAATCTTGACCAAATCCATTTGTTATTCAATAAACAATTCATAAACTAGAATATTTGTCGAATTGCAAAATTCTTTCTTGAAATGATTTGTTACTGCATATATAATGTCAGTCTCATATACGCGCGGTAGAAAAATAACTAATTCAATTTTTTATCAGGCTCTTTTCTAGCAGATAATCTGAAATGTAGAAATGATAGTTGCTGTTCAGCATCAAATATTACTCCATAACTTGATAAAAAAATGCAGGTAATGCTATGAAATTTTGCAAGCATGTTTATAAAGATGTGAGGTATCAAATAAGGCAATAAAAATTTTCGACAGTTTAATGATTTTTAGGGTACTATGTCGCCTAAAGCAGTTCTCCTTAAAGTGCCCATTCATGGTGGGTTTGATTAATTCATCTATTTTTTTGTAAAATGTAATATCTGAATAATTATGACTTCTTATATATTTAATTCAATTGGCGTTGTGGCAGCGTTTCGCACCATAAGTCCGGGGTTTAAATCCCGACCTGGACAAGTTCGATTCAGTCTTTCATCCCTTCAGGGAGTTGATAAATGCTCACCGGGCTTTCTTAGAAACTAAACACTGGGGTTATCACGTGGGACTTGCCACCTAACCATGAAATTTGCTCATGCACATCAATACCCAAGGTCACGTTTTTTGAAATGGGAATAGTAGGTCTCGGCACTCATGAGCTGTTTGCGACACTGAGTTTAGTTTTAGTGTTTCTTTATATATGGATAAAAAACGATATAAATAGCAATTAGTCTAATTGTTTAAAACATTTATATGTAAATTACTTGTGTAAATTATATTTATATAATACATACATAAACATACGCACACACAAAACACACACACACATATATATATACATATATGTGTGTGTGTGATACTTCCGTATTATGGCAACAATCCTAGCGTCCAGGACAAGTCGCCAAGTTTGCAATCTTATTTCCCATGTGTCGTATGTGCTGAATTAACAACTATGTGATTCCTTTCATATAATGTCACCAATAATGTTGTGATAATATGCAAGTACCATTTAGACTACTTACATACCGTTTCATACTTTGTAGGACTAGGAAATTTTCTCCCTCGAGAACCGTTTACTTTTCTTATAATTCTCTAAGCAAAAGAAAAGATTAAGGGTTCGTATTTTCAAAATTAATTTTTATTTTTATTTTCTCGTAACCTTTTAGCTGCCATCACAAATATAAACCAAAAGATAGGCAATTATCTCGCCAGTTAATTTTACTGGAATTTAGAATTTTAATACTTTTGGCACATTTTTAAGCGTAAATGTTTTTTCTAATGAATCAAAATTAAATTCCACATGTTTCGTTTCTTTTTATCTTGATCCCCTGCATAGAATAATCTTTTTATCCAATTACTTTCGATTCCAATCCTTTTTTTTTCTTTCACTCGCTGGAATTAAGTGGAAGTGGATTGAATAAGAAAAAAATTCCCTTCTTGATAAAAGTGTGCATGGAAGTTTTAATTTAAAGGGAAAAAATATAGGGGGGGGGATAACATACGCCTAAAATTTCTCCAATTCAATACAAAGCAAACGTCGCCGACACGTGCACAAATAGAGCCGAATAAAACAGATTGAGTGTAACTCAGCCAAACTTGACACTTAATTTCGATTCAACCTTCTGTATAATTCACCTAATGAAATAATCGATTCAATTAGCTGCCTAAATTAGCTCAGGAATCATTTAGTCTATGCGCATTGTTTTTTCTTTGTTCAAATTTAGAAGACATATTTCCGCAAAGTTACAATGAACAAATAACATATTTTAAAATATTTTGCTTTATGAGTTCAATAAAATGTGCAATGCAAAGGTAAGATAGAGGAATATAAACGCAGTATATGGAGATACCGAGCAATGGGCGTTCACAAATGACAACGATGGTTCCAGAAATTCCGATCTGGAAATTACAATCCGGAATACAAGGCATCTCCTTGCAGGTATGCAGAGTTCGATGAGGTCTTATTATAAACTTTACTGAAACAAATATGCATCGTTTTTGTTGAGGAATCCGTCAAGTATCTTTGCAATTTGGTTCATTTAAGCTCTCATTGATGTACGTGAGCCAACTGAACAACCAGTTCTTTAATTTAAGGCTACACATTACCTTAAAAATTTCAAACATACTGAACTTTTTATTTATTCATAAATTTATATTTTTTTTGCAATTTCTTGGGAAATATATCATTGAGAAGCTTGCTACAAATTTCAGATATGCTACCAAATTAATTTTTAAGATATTTGAAGTTTTCTGAGTTTAAATCTTGGTTTCGGTTGCTTTTTAAAGTAGCGTTTCTCAAACTGTGGGGCACGCTCCCATAAAGTGGGGGGCCCACCCCTTAATGGGAGAGTACCCCACAGTTAAGAGTAATAACCCTACGTGTGCCCACAGTTTAGAGTAATAATCCTACGTGGAGAACGCGAAAGTATGGAAAAGTCGAAAATAAAAGATTTGAAACAATTATTAATTTACTGAAAGTAAGCAACACAAAATACAGTCAGACATAATAAAAAATATACATTTACACTGATATTGTTATATAAATGTATCAATACTGCACAATGCATTTGCTAATTAATTTATCAATACTAAATTTGAAACCAGTTTAATAATTACTCGCTACTCCCATGGACGTGTCATATACAAAATGTAACACTTATCTTGATAAACTGTTCGGTTTATAATTGCAGTTATATTGTAGCTTTAGTCAAAGTACATTAATATTGGATTCAATAAATTGTTATTGCATGAGCGGGTCGTGATAAAAATTATGACTGAGCATAGGGCTGCAAATGCTGAAAGTCTGAGAAGCACTGTTTTAAAGCATTTTTCCACTGTTAAATTGAGTTAAAATATTATTGATTTTAATCAAATCTTTCAGTATGAAATGGTTATTAAATTTCAAGTTTTATTAGTAAAATCGTTTCTGTTTGGTTATTTTTTTTTTAGTTTAAGTTCCCATAATAACTTACGTAAAATTGATTTAAAGGCAAATTTTTGTTTAAAAAATATAGTTTATATAACTTAGAAACTTAATCAATAATTTTTTTTTGTTGAGAAAATGGCATGCCCAAAACAACTTTCTCAGGTTGCTATGAGAAACAATATTTGGAAGAGATGGAATACTACTGAACATGATATATCTATGACCCAGCTCTTCACTGATACTGCAATAAGACTTTTGAATACAAGTATTCTGACTATAACTATTGCAGATAAAACTGAATATTTATATGATGTGGTAAACTACATTGTAGTAAACATATGGTATTACTATATTATGGTGGAGTACTTATTGTACGACTTTAAATCTTGTTAAATTTCCCCAAATTAAAACTAAAAAAAATTAAAGTTTATGCACAAACCCAAAGATTTTTTGCTTAAATTAGCATCATTATTTTGTTGTACATAAATATTTCGTAATTCTAAACTTTTGTGACAATATTTTGTTAAGATTAGGCTAAATAACCTATGTCATCGTAAAAAGCACAATAAATATTATGCAAAAACATATTTTTTAATTAAAAACACATTTTCAGTCATAATTAATTGAAGTAAGTTTGTATACAGAATATAAGGTGGAAAAGAACATATTAAAAATTAAAACCTTACATGCATTATAGGTATTTGTTTTAAGCCTTTACAAACTTCAAATATGTTTTTCTCGGAATTTAAGTTTTGAAGATGTAGGTGTTTTCTAAGTTCTAAGACATTTTTTCCGTTCAAGATTGTCTTTAAATTTTTGTAGATAATCTCAAACGTATGTTCCATAAAAGTTTGTATGGATTTAAGTATTAAATTTCTAGTTATTTTTTTAACTGCTAAAGTCAATATTTAAAAAAAAATCGTGTTTGTCCAGTTAAGCGAGGAAAATAATTATTAAAAATCAACAAGGGTACATGTTTCCAAATCTATACTAGCTTTTGTTTGAGATAGCATCAAAAAATAAATCATGTGACTTACTGTTAGAGTCTTAACAAGAATACCCACATGAAAACCACATGTTGATTACTTGTTTGTAATTTTTTTAAACTATATAATTATAACGAATCAATTACGTAATTTACCTAATTGGAAAACTACATTTTTCACGCACACATGTGTTAGGTGATCATAAAAGTATTTCCCCGATAAATAAACCCTTAGTAGCCTATTTGCTTTACAAATTATAATGAAATATCAGATATTGTTATTTGATGGTATGCGCTCTAGTAGTGATTAATAATAGTAGTGATTGACAATAATAATTATCTGAAAGAAAGCTACTGATATAGGTAGGAAATAAAAAAAAAATGATTGACAGTCTCGCCCTTATATTTGAAGGACAAATGGAAGCAGCATTGAAAAATGATGAATAGCGTTAGAATGATACAAGCATGACGAAAACATCTAGCTTAAAACACTTGCAAACAGCGAAGTGCGTTTACAATACAAAAACTTTATCACATGCGTAATAAATTTGCTCTAGTAATAAAGAGTACTTGTATTTTAAAAGATAGTCCTCTCTAAAATGCAAATTTAAAAATCAAATTCAAATTTCAAATAATTTTTATATAAGCACTTTTAAAATACAGCTTCGTATTTTTTTTTTTTTTTTGCGGTAGATGGGGACCGCATAAAAAACCGTACAAAAAATAAATTCTTAAATTCATAAATTTTTACATATAACAAACAACTTTGTCAAAGTACTGCATAAAATGTTTTGTATGTGGTTAGGATGAACCGCATAAAAAAAATTGCACTTAGAAAATACGCCAAATATTTACGAAATTTGTGAGAATGTACTTTCATAACAAAATGAATAGTTAAATTAGGCATGGAAACATTTCAAAAACATTTAGTTTCTTATTTTATACATGGAGAAGTTTTAAAAATGCACATACATAATTTACTGTTTCTCATCGTTATCCAAAACGTGCATCTTCCACTGAAGAATTGGTTCAAAATCGCTTTCGTCACTTGAACATACTACAATTTTAATTATTTTAATTTTTTGAATAAAGTCGGTGATACGTTTTTGTGACGAAGGTCGATTGGTCAATTGGACAGTTGCTGTAAACGTCACGATAACCAGGTATGTATGATCGAAGATGTTTTCGTGGAATTTCAATCTCCTTTCGAAATTTGTATCTATTTTAAGAAAATGCATTTCCAATTTGTTGGAAAGTTAGATCTTTGCATGCATTCTATCAGCTATCAAAGGATCCGGTTCTTCTTGCCCAACTTTATAATCGATCAAATTATTGGTAATGACACTGTCATTGAAAAATTCATCTTCAATTGAGCACGAGACGTTGGCACTTTGTGAACAGCAACTGAAAGTGCATTGTTTAGGACTATTTAGATTAAATGAACAGAGCGTTTTAAAGTGTATACATGTACATTGCAGTGGCGTAACGTGCACCACGATAAGGCATGACTCCAAGTACGTATTTATACAATTTATAAAATATTAAAGCCAAAACCTGACTTTGCAGGTGGGCCATAACATTCTCCGTTATTCCAATGATACATTGATAGAAAGCATTATAGTGGCGCCATAGCCATTGAAATTCATGTACCGTATAAGAAAAAGATCGCGTGGAAAAAAATCACACAAAAATAAAATCGCATAAAGGACCACAAAAAAAACAAGTTCTACTGCATGCACATTTTTTTTATATTTACATCTAATTCAAATATATTAACAAAATTTAAATTACAGGTAATACAGAGAGACATATTTACACAAAATAATAGAACTTAATTAGTATTTAATTAATGATATATCCTTTCATTAATGAGTCGAAAAATTATTACCAATGTATTTCCAGAACCGATATAAAACACAATATATAATTCATTCCAAATAAATTGCCCTATTAAAATAATATATGTTAATTATTGTAATTTTTTCACTCGTTTGGCAAATATTATTTAACTAACAAAAATAGTTCTAATCAAAATGGAAGAAAAAAGGATCCGTTCTATCGTATGTAATACACATTTATTTGGTATCTTCATAAGAATAAAATCTAATCGCTAGTATGTATTTTAAAAATGCAATACTTAAAGATGTATATAATGATTTCAATTGAAAAATTCAAACATAATGTAAAATGGTTAATAATCAGAAACCTTAATGATATTTTCTTTTACTAAATATTTTCACATTCATTCTCTTCTTAAATCCATTCACTGGGAAATTATTAATAAAAGGAAAGCGAAAGAAAAAGGAGAACAATTTTCTTTTAAATTCAAGTATTTTGCTCGTCTACGAAAGAAGAATAAAAGATACGGAATTGAGAGAGAGAGAGAGAGAATGGTTTTATTCAGTATTACTACTTTTACAAATATTGTAGAGTTAAATTCAATTTATTATTACTATGTTGCAATTTCATCAATGCTTTCAACTTTTCTAAGATTAAAAAATAAAGCTTTATTTTAATGTATATATATATATATATATATATATATACGTTTGTGTTTGGAACATTCTCGGTACGTGATCGAAGGTATAATATTTCCATTCTCGCCATTTTCAATTAAATTTGTAACGCTTGGACCTACTCTCGGACACGGCTAAAGGTTTTGGAGGAAGTGAAAGACGTCTCGTCATAATAATTTTTATCTATTTATTAAGCACATAATTATCACAGACATAATTCAACTAATCAAATAAGATTAGATGTTTCTATAAAGAGCAGAGGGAGTTTTGCTACTAGAGGTGCGAATTTTGAGAAGACACCTATTATATATAAATTGATGCACTTTTCATGGATCAATCCTCTACTCTAATATTTGATTTATAATGTAACTATGTGATCAATCGTTACTTAAATATCTTTAACAATTTAAAGCCTGAAACGCTCTATCAATATACCTGCTTGGTAGATATATTTCTTTATCGTCAGCTTCTCAATATCTCAATCTCCAGTCAACTGCGTCGATTCACCTATTCTCCTGTATCTAACTCACTAGCTAGAAACATATACTCTAAGTAACTGGCTTTATCCGCATACCATAGTTTCTAAAAGGGAAGGTTATGATTGATAGCCCAACGATTTCCCAAGAGGTTTAGTAGAAATGATACGTATAGATCCGTCACAAGTTCTGATTTATAAAATGCAATACTTCCATAATATATACTAGCAGTTTATGAAAATTTTTAGTTATATCAATATCTGACCATAGTTAAGCTTGGAGATTCAAGTAACACATGAATCACTGTTTAGACATTTTATTTCAGTAAGCATTCTTCAAACCTATAGCTGAACCACTTAATCAGTTTGTCTGCATACCGTACAGGTTACCAAAATATGAACGCAATCGGTTTTCCCGTACGCTGTAAGGGCACTGATATTTCCGTCTTTCTAGATTAGATGTGCACGTATTTTTATTGCTGGTGTTTTAAGGGGATTCGGATTGTCAATGATACCAAAAATGCTTCTCGTCCGGGATTTTCTTTGTGGTGAAAGTAGGAATTATTCTTTGAAGCCGGGAATTCAGATTTTTGAAAATTTCGATAAAGAACAGGGATCGACACGACAATATGCGTATTATTACTTGAGAAGATATCAAAATAGAAAGATAAAAAAATTATGTATTTCTGTACAGATTGGAACTTAGTATTACATCATGCTTCAAATTGTGCGTGTATATAATGCACACACACATATAAATTCCTCCTCTGAAAATGATTTAGGATCATGAAGATTTTTTTAGTATGGGAGAAATTCATGTGAAAGATATATTAAACCTTCTTAGCATGTAGTGTTCTTAAAAAGAGGAAAAACTCAGGATTGTTTTGTTCCCCAATTATAAAACATAATAATATTATGAAAAGTAAAATATGGAAAATTGATGTTTAATTATTTAATTTTCTTATTCTATTAAGTGCTATGCTTATTTATATACTATAAAAAATGTGCATTTTTCTAAAACATTTTGGGCAAAAAAATTAATTAGTAAAAGGATAAGGCTTTTCCGTTACGGATCTTTTACGTCTCAAATCTATACTAACCAAGATTTTTTTTTAATTATCTTTAAAATGTAGAGCTGAATTAATTATGTATTAACTTACACGTGGAAGCAACGTGAGAGCTTTTAGTGTCTCATCTAATATTCTTGAGCCGCACGCAAGTAAAGAGGACAACACTTCTGCTGGTACACCCAATGCTCCTAAATTCTACAAACAACAGCATAATTGACTACTACATTGACATATTAAACGTACACCAACCCCTTTAAATGACGTATTCTAATGACACTGGAATTCGAATGCAAGATTCGACTGAAATAACATCGGGTACGAAATCCAAGCTATAGTTATTTAGTTTGTGTAAGAGCTTGTTTTATTTAATCCTTCAGCATATGTCTGTTCGAATTTGCAAGAAAATGTTTTTGTGGTATTCTTCACATTAAATAATGTTTCTTGTATTTCGAAATGTATATAAATGCACCATTTAAAATAATTAAATTCTTAATATCAGTAAAATGCCCCCCCCCAAATAATATTTCAATTTATAATTACAATGGAGAAAATTCTATATACATCATGATATCCCTGGAACTATAAGGCAAGCATACTTTGAATTTCGGCAAGCACGTTTATCTGATTAGAGATATACTAAGAACGGTTTTACGCAATTGATTCAGGTTGCAGGATCTTAAAAATTATACATTTATGTTTTGAAGAAAAAACTCTCCCCCTCATTGGCTGCATGAAGAACGTGTTTTGATGAAATTTAATACCTAAAGGCGTTATGGGGCGTAACGTATAACTTATTAATCTATATATACAAGTGAAAAAATATACACTGAGACATTTATCACTGCATCTCCTGAACAATTGACACCACATATGTAAAATACGACAGCCGCATGTTTCTTTGGATGAGTAGAAATGCTTAAAAGTGTATTTTGCGGAAATCATTAATTACAACTGCATTAAAGATACTCGTAATATTAACAAACTTGATTTTTATAATTTTAACAGATTATATTCCTAGGAAATTGCCTGGTAATTAAGATATAGTTTTATTGATTTATCTTGGGCAATTTATTTGCTAAATCCTTTTCCCTGGAGCCTAGTCTACAATTTTCACTTAAAAATATTCAATATACTAATTAATTTTGAACTTTGTTATATTTTTCAACATTACATCGCTATTCTTATATATTGTACTTCGCCCGTGAGAAGTACGAGTCTGATAAATAATAACCATAAACTTATTTCTTGTAATTTATTAATTATTTTTCTTAAATTATCATGTTGTGTTTTTAATTGCTACAGGAATTGGCTGTATATTTTAAAATTTAATCTACATCTATCTATTATTTTCATTAAGTAATCTTTTATTTTACAGAATGTCTGGATCGTAGGAAAATTCTTTTCGAAGTTTAACTACATTTTTTTGTGGCTCAATCTTTGTACGTATCTTGTTTTATACTACATAATAGTTATATTGTTATCCCGTATAAAAGTCTTTATCTACAAAACAATTATTTCCAATCCTGGTAGGTATATGAACAAGTAAATCCTGTTCATATACACTACTGATAGAGTTTATGATGTTTTTCTCACTTGTTTAAGTTATCTGATTACATGCCACATTTTTTTTTTTAATATTATGGAGATATAAGGAATTTGTGTGGTTTTTAGATTTGTTTAGTATATTTTAAGAAACAAATATGCTAAAATTAAGAAGATAAAAAGAAATTATTATTACTTATTTACAAAAAATAACATAAATGGAGCCCATTCCTTACCAAAAAGATTATAAGCACATTTTCAATTTATCAATTTTAATATATTGCTATGTTATTAAATTTTGAAATGACATTCAGGATACGAAATATTTTAGTTTTTACAAAAACAACTAGATCACTTTATCTTAGTTATCATATGAAATTGCATAAAATAACAGTGATTATATTAACATAAGGGACTGTGAATTTTGTAATAAACAGTGATTGATAAATCTGATGGTTAAAACACTTCTACGGTTATACAGAGCATACACAAAAAATTCAGTTAGTTATTTTCAAAACTTTTTGAGCAATCGCTGAGTTCCCGTTTGAGCATATTAAAAAAAAACACATTTCGAGAAAAACACGTTTTAAAATAGGACATCTTGCTTAAAGAAATTTATGGGCATCTGCTTTTACTAAAACACTTATAATTTTTGTTCTAGTGAACAGAAAATAAAAAAAAAAAAAACTTGTTATTTTTATAAAGCTAATATAAAGGTCTATAACAAATCATAAAACACTAATCAATTTTTATCACAATTTATGATTTTAAAGTAATTGGATACCTGAAATATTTGTTATTGATTTATTTATTTCCTATAAATAAAAAAACATCAGTTACTTTATTCATAGCAATTGATACGGTTTATTTGAAACGTGAAACGGAATGAAAATAAATTAAAAGAACTTTGCTATTTATCTTTCTAAGGTTCAGTAACAATGCTAATATCCAGCGACGGATGAGTGGGGGTCGGCAACGCCTCTTATCAACGTGTCACTTGCCTTTCCTTGTAGTCGGTAGGGTGAAGCAGGCCATTCAACATGGCAGTTCCGTTGTCAACCTCCCCCATGGTGGAAATTAGGACAGTTATTCACTTTTTGTTCGCGGAAGGAGTGGAAGTAGCGTAAATTATTCGTCGCATGCAAGAGCAGCATGAAACAAAATCTAAAGGCCTTATCATACGTACACGTTTGGAGCAATTTTCCACTCAATTCCGAAAAATTTCTACTAGTTACCATAGCAATGGCCTGGAGCAACTTTTCCCAGTGAGCTGAAAAGTTTCTCCAAATAAATGTTGCTTGAATTTCCAGCCAATGGGGGTAATTCGGCGCCCTACGTCATGAAAAAGATGGCTGTAAAGATGTTGGCTTCAGTTTCATCAAACGCTTTAGATGTATCGCATGAAATTTTAATGGTATATAATATTTTAACGGCGTAAAATATTTTAAAAGAGAATGGTGCTCCATTTCTGTTTACGCCCATCAACAAAACCGGGAGCGAAATAAAAGCAATTATATCGGATGGTCGTTTTCGAAGCAGACAATTCGGCGAGTAATGTTTCAATGGGGAGAAATAGCACGGCTGACGTCAGAGCATGGCGGTTTGCTTATGGCAGCACTTCACCCTCATATTGGGTGAAAAAGTTGGGCCGAAAATTTGCACGAAAAATGTGTGTGTGGTACAGCCTTAAGAATGGATAAAGCGCTTCAAAAAGGGAAGGGTTTCTTATGTGACAACGAAAGTTTGCGCTCGACGCCAACCACTAAGGACAAAGTGTAAGTAGTAAGGTTTATAGTGATGGAAGGGATGGCTTTTGTCCAAGACAAGTATAACAACTTTCGCAAACAAAATCAGAAGAATTGCCCTTCTTTCCTTCTAGGTGCAGATCGACAATGAATCTGTCATATTAAACAGTCGCTACACTCGCAATAACCCCCCTTCCCGTCTAACCAGAGACCCAGCTAAATGTGTGGAAGGAAGTGAAGGATGATCCAAAATGATAATTTTAAATTATCTTATTTAGTAATTTATTCGATTCAAAAACTATTCAATGCAACATAATAAGTAGAATTTTCCCGATTAGTCAACGAGAGACGAGAGTCGCGTTTTGGGAGAATATATCTAACAAATCAATGATAAATCATAATAATTGATGTACTTCCTCAATATTACTTTACATGGTAGATATGTAACTATTGGCCACTTGAGGTATCCCACTACCCTAAAATTGTGAATTTTACTAAAAATTGACAATTTTTTTTATGATTTTATTTTATAGGGTATCTTATTAGTTTTTTTTTTTTTAAATACCAAGTTTATATTTTTTAGTTCTCTAGAACAAAACCTATAAGTGTTTTAGTAAGAACAGATACCATTTCTTTAAGCAAGATGTCATTCTTTAAAATGCATTTTACTCGAAATGTGTTTTTTTTAAATACTCAAACGCAGCAAGCTGTTGCTCAAAAATATTTGAAAATAATTGATTGAATTTTTTGTGTATGTTCTGTATAATAGTAGAAGTGTTTTAATCTTCAGATTTATTAATCACAGTTTTATTACATAATTTACTGTTCTTTACTTGAATATAATCACTGTCTTTTTAAGCAATTTCTTGTAACAACTAAGATAAAATGTTAAAGATTTTTGTAAAACTTAAAATATCTCTTATCCTGAATAACATAGCAACATATCAGAATTGAAAAATTGAAAATTTGTTCAAAAACTTTTGGTACAGAATGGGCCGCGTTTATGTTATTTTTTGTCAATTTTTACCTATTTGATCCCATTTCAGCAAGAATAATTTATTTCCCTCTTCTTTATTGTAGCATATTTTTCATAAAATGTTCTTAACAAATCTAAAAAAAAAAAAAAAAAATACCCATATCTCCATTTTTTTTTTTTTAAAGTTGCCGCAAGTAGTCTGATACCTTTTTGTTTAACATTTTAAATATCAAACGTAATATGAAG
>BMAO01036809.1:0-20353 GCA_019973975.1 Trichonephila clavata
CAACCTGCAAAACAAGTACAAATTAGTTTATGTACGTTTAAGAATTCAGCTCATTTCCTCCCTCTGAGGAGGAAACTTTGCTTGTCAAAGTTACTTGCGGCGATTAGTATCTGCCTATATGGTGCCGCACTAAAAGGAGATACAGGTTCCGGAATGTACTGGGTTTGCATAAAAAAAAATACCAATCGTAAGCCCATTAAAATTTTAATAAGTGTTTTCAATTCGATGGAGAACATGTGTTTTTGACTTTATCGTGTGGCTGTCATGAATTGAACCATTGTTTTTATCACATTGAATTGATAGATATCTTAAAAAATATACTTCGATGTGCTGCCCGCGTGCGCGATATTATGAATCAAATTTATCTAAGTTATGTCTGAATCTTTGCACGGATCATTTATGTGCTTACTTTTTCCAATAATGAATATAATTTTAAAACTTGCGTCATTAAAATGACTAGTTCCTCGTAAAGTTATTATTAGACTTAATAAAATCCGAAACTTTACAACGATTAATGCTTTTCTTTAATTCCTATTTATTAAAAAATTCAAAAAATCGGAAAGTTCAGTGCTAAGGGGCGCCAATTTAGTAACCTTTCACTGAAAAACTATCATTTAGGGTTGCCTCATTTTCTTTTTATTGCGAGGAATCAAAGCAAAGAAAAATACGTTCATCCAAGCGCCAAAACACATTATTATCAATTTCCAATGAATAAATTTAAATTATGTTTTAATGTGTTACTTTCAAACACTTTCTTTTCTTTTTCATTTTTTTTTTTTTTGTCTTTCTGCTTGTTTATAAAATGATTTTTTTCTTCTCTTTTAAACTTCTAAATTCTTTAACAATAAAATACTACAGTTTTCTATTTCAATCTAACTGAACTACATTCCCAAACATTGTTGCTCTATACTGTAAGTAAAGTGGAATTTATTATTCCTTATGGATGTTATACACAAAACGGATATGCAGAAAAGAGATTATTGTGTAGTTCAAATAACTATTTCAGCTACGTAGTATTATTGTTAGTTCATTCAATAAATCTTTATTGCGATATTGTTTTTAATTATATTAAGTTATAAATTCAATTAGCAAAATTAAACGATTTTTTTTGTGTTTAAAATTGAACAGTTAAAATATACTGAGAAGTCAAATTTTTATTGAACTATTGACTCCCTTTGTAGTGTATTCAATTTAATGTTCCAAAGGCCTTTTTCTATTATTGGTACTGTAAAATAGTTTTTTTTCCTTTATTTATATATTTAATACCCCCCACCCCTATTAAAAACCCATCAAACACTTCAGAAGAAAAAGTGAGATATATAATTTTATTCATTCCATAACACAGTAAATTTAAAATAATAACATAAAATGTTATGGATGAGCGTCAGGTATAAAATAACAGCTTTAAAAATAAAAAAAAGAGATAAACATATGAAAAATTAGATTTCTTGTGCTTCGAAATATTAACTATGTTTCAAATAACTTAAAGGGTTGTACTTATTTTAATCGTGTAATATTTTTTTTCAAAAACCCTGGAAAATACTTCGAATAAATGACTTCAGAACAAAAATCATTGAACACGTACATTTCAAGTGTATCTACGTAATAAGAAATTATTGTTTAAAAAAAAATAAAAACACTTCTATCGTTATTCGAAGTTGCAACTTAATTTTTTCTCGCCAAATCTGGAAATAGGATCTGAAATTAGTCGCCAGAATGAGAGAAGGGATCTGAAAATGAGAAAACATTAATCTTGATCATTGATCAAGACAATGGAACAAAATTATCAAATTTTTGTATTGTCATCGCTCCTGGACAAGTCAGCAAAATTTCGAATTAATCTGACCTTTTAAAGTGGGTAAAAGTTGATTTCAAATATTCCGTTATATACATGAAGCTTATAAAAGGGTGCTAATATAAAAGTATATGGGTATTATGGGGCGAATAAAGCTAACAAATTAAAAATACAGTTTGAAAGTAAGCGATGCTTAATTTTATAATTTTCAGTAGTTTGTAGTTCATATTCATAACATTAAATTTATTATAAAATAAGCTTATATTCAGAGACACGTTAAACAATGCGCCTCAATTTTTGATGTTTCTTGAACACGAGGCAGATAATTTTTTACTCGTGTCCAGAATATAAGAAAAAAAAGTTTTCGGTGTATTTTTTCAAAATCTCATCATGTCATTTTTCATCAAAGTCAAGTAGGTGAAAATGTTTAGTTCTGAATTGTCAAAAACTGCAAAATCCCTTAAACTTCAAGATGATAAGGCGCTTAGTTCTGTCACAAAAATGCATTCAGTCGTTTGATTGAGAAGAAACGGGACCTAAAGTTGGTTTTTATGTGGTTTTCTATGTATGGAACTGAAAAATATAAGTGCAAATCAAGGGATGCTTTAAGTTCACCTTAAAATAGGAATGAGCAAATGACGGTCTTCCCTAGTGGTCTATCTTGGCCGTCGTCTTTTTAAGGCAACGGTATGTTTTTATGTGCTAAAATTTAAATACTTTTTGGTGAGATTTGCCTTTAAAATATAGTTGTGAGACTTATTTTTTTTGTAAAGTTATACGTCGAAACAACACCACGTTTTTTTTTCCTTCGATTGTCCAAATTAGTATGGGTTAATCTCAAAGGAGACTATGCAACGTGCCACATATGGCACAGGATACATTTCTCAGTGGTATTTTTATTACTGCACATATTTGTCAATTTTGGAGTGGAAGAATGTGATAAATTTGTCCTAGACCTTATTTAACAAACAGCTCCAGAAATATGTAAATTTACGGGCTAACGAAAAAATCTGAAAGAAAACTCTAAAGATTAATTTACTGCTAATTTGTAAATTACTGAAAATTATTTCTGGAGGGATTTAATTGATTGAAGAGAGAAAATTTCATGTACTCTCTTTGTTTCATGCTTTTGTACATGTAAGCTTTCCCACTTTTGTACGCGTATCTAATTTAAAAAAATATTTCCTCATATGAAAAAATATTTCCTTACAACAAAGAAATTGTTTAACAACTGAATGCTCAAAATCGTGTCGAATTGGAAGTCACAAATTATACCCCTGATTTTACGATATGAAAGTGTGTGTGCATGTGTTTGTGTGTGCGTATGCATGTGTGTGTGCATGTGTTTGTGTGTGCATGCATGTGTTTGTGTGCGTGTGCATGTGTTTGTGTGTGCGTGTGCATGTGTTTGTGTGTGTGTTCATGTGTTTGTGTGTGTGTGTGTAAGTAATAGATTCGAATTAAAAATTATTATTTATCTTTTTATTTAACTATAATGAGAGGAAAACTTATATTTTATGTTATGTATTTCTCATTTTAATATAAATAAGTTTAAAAGCACGTAATATATGTGCAAATTTAATTTTTTTAATTTTCTCGAAGAAATAGTTATAATTTATGCTGTTTATTTTTATGATAAGGAATATGTTTCAATGATGAAAACTGATATAAAATTAAGCTGGTTATATATGTTTTGACCTCTACTCTCTAACTCTGCATGCATTATCACAGGAATCGAATTGTTTCAAAAATGTCCTACTATACGGTCGCTGAATCATATTGGGAGATTGGCTAGTCACGTTAAAACTAAAAGGTTGCCAACCCCTGATATTGATCAAAACACCGGCCACCCCGCACTTAATATTTGTTTCATTTTTTACACAAGTTTACAGAAAATTTTCAACATAAAAAAAGCATCACACATTTATTTCACATTCTTTACACAGTTGAGGAATTATAAGGCTGCGCAATGTGCAAAGTACATAGGAGCGGACATCATACATGTGAATTTCATTAAAATACCAAACACGAGATATCTGAGATAGCACTACAGTCCCTCAACTTCCAAGTGGCCATGGTAGCCTAGTGCTCGAACTCATGACACGCGTGGCTGGCGTGTCACGAGTTCGAGCCCAGTGCCAATAAGGACCCGCCGTATAGGGAAGCGATGCACGTTAAAGCTGTCGAGAGCTCAAATACCCTCCCGTTGGTATGGTGGGGTAGATAGGAGAGGGGTATCACCGCAGGTATCGTCCTCGTCTCTTGGCAATGGTTCAAAATTACGAGCTCAGTCTCCAAAATCCCTCTTGTCGCTGAAGAGTGTGACGTTAATATGCATTCACTCATTCACCCTTCACTTCCACATTGCGTGAACGGGACGATTTTCAGCCTCAATAGGATTAAGTTTCATTAATCTCTGATTTTTATGTAGCAGCATGAAAAAAAAAGAACGACACGACAGTTATAACAGTGACCACGTATTTCAGATCATGACCAATCTGTTACTGTGGACCAATATATTTATGATAATTTGTACAGAAATTAATTAAAAAAACGTTTGCATGCTCAAAAGCTGGATTCATCCTATTCAGAATGTGCAAAAGTATTCAGATGGTTTATTTTCTTTAATTTTTCAAATGCTGATAAAAACCAACAAATAGGGATACTTTTGTTTTATCAGTATATAGTGAACAGGAAACTAGAAGTATTTATTACTTGCCTTCATTGACTTTTTATAACAAATCCCACAAGGTAAAAAAAATTGTTCGTTTTAGTGGGGGGGGGGTATACATTTGTTACGCTCCTCATAAATTTTTAAAACACTAATATAAACAACAGTAAAATTCAAGTACCCTCATTTCCAAAATTAAGGTCAGAAACATGTTTTTCATCATAATTTTAAATTGCATTAAGAAAACTAAGAATTTTTGTATGTTTTATATTTTACGGAACGTGTAATACAATACCAATCTTCAGGTTAGAAAAATAAATTGTTTAAAATTAGTTTTTGCAGAATTACTAAATTCAGACTGTTTATATGTATGAGAATTTTCCTACAGTTTTGTGAATATTTTATTAAAACAAACAAGTTAGTCAGTTAGCAGTGAGAATGATTTATCATAATCATTTAGATAATTCCTTAAGATGAAGAGCCGTTGGCCGCTTTAACGCTCGCCAGTCTCAAGTGAAGGTGGCTCGATGGTCACAAGTGGTCCGAAAAAATGTGGTCTCCCGGCCGTGGAATCAATTCCAAACAAGTGGTACTGTCTACAGGAACACCAGCCAAGGTCGTCACTATGCATCAACATCTGGACAGGATCTCTACTTGGCTTTAAGCGTATTGCGAAATAGGTCGACAATGTCTGCTCATCTTGCTTGTGACCTTGCTGCTGTATCCGAACGAAGAATTTCCAGGCAAACGCTCAACTGCCTTTTTGCAGAGACTAGCCCTTATGCCCGGCATCCAGTCTTGTACATCTATTTTACAGCATCCACATAAAAAGACAGGCTTTTTGTGGAGCTGAAAACCTCAGTTGGAGGGAATGTTCTTTTCAGTGATCAGTCAAAATTCCCCAGACAAAGATCGTCTCCACCAGTATTCATCTGAAGAGAAAGTGGAGCTTCTTTCATCTCAACGTGACATCATCATCCTACGTGACAAAAATCAACAGATTTCGTGGTAAAGAAATCCTTGTGAGTGGTGGCATAATGTTGGGCTGTCGTGCACTACAGTACGTTTTCGATGCGAGTACTTTCAACCAACAGTACGCTATGGATAAGATTCTGGAAGCCTATATGTGGCAGTGCTTCTCAAACTTTCAATATTTACGACCCAATATTCGTTAATAATTTTCCTCTAGTCCCCCTCCATACAATAACAATGTATTGAATTCAACAATACTATACTTTGATGCTAAAGCTACAATACGACTTAAGCCTTAACTACCACCGTTGTATATAAACGTCTCGCTCAGCTAAAGTTTTATTTTTCCCGGACGTACATTTACGTCTCCGAAGTACGATCTTTTCTGTGCACTGTAATCCATAAAATTATTCAGAAGGTTTTGGAATGCAATAAAAGGACATTGACTGCGTTTGAGAAGGATGCACTTATTTCAGAGGACTTGCTTATTTAATCTTTTCTTCCCCGCCCCCCATCATACATCACATACTCTCGCCTACGTGGAAAACGGTGGCATTGGGAAGCGAATCGGGTAAGTTTTAATCAGCAGTTAAAAAGGGATTAATTGTAAACCGTACGAATTATCAAGATTATTAATCTTGTTTATAATTTTATATATGATAGACCATGGGATCATTGGTAATTATTATTACTTTATCTTAACTTTTAGCATTGTTAAATTAATTATAAAATACATTGTGCAGTAGATGCATTTATAAGTGTATTATATCAGTTCTAAATGTGTATTTTATTTTTTATTATATCAGAATGTATATTTTGCTTTTCTATACTTTCAGTAAATTAGTAATTTTTAAAAAAATATTTTGTTTTCGATTTTTCATTATGCTGACTATCATAGAGTTATCACGCTCCCCCCCCCCCCCGAGGGGGTTGAGCCTCACAGTTTGAAAAATGCTGCTTTCTGGGTGCTAAGGGCCCTGACTACCTTTTTAGAGATGAAAATGAGCAGCCACACATAACATTCATTCTTGATATATTTTCATTATGGAGGGGATATTCACCATATGGATTGGCCCTAGAGGTCTCCGGGTCCACGAAGTGTAAATTCTGTTGAACATATTTGGAATGGTCTAGGAAACGCTATCTCTCAGCGTATTCCCCTCTCATGACCCCCCAGGAGTCAAAAGTAGTTTTAGAAGAATATGCTTTGTTTTCACAACTATTTATTGTATACCACATAAAAAGCGCTGCAAAGCTTGTATACGGATGCATGGTGGTCTTACTTCATATTAGACAGACCGTTAACGAGTTAGAGGCTTTATATTTGATTAAATTCACACTTTTTGATGTATCCTTTATATTAATTCAAAATTAATGTATTTTCTGTGTATGGTTATGGTGTGCTATATTCATTCTCCCACTGTAATACGTCTCTATGTGAAATTTCGTGGGAACTCAGCGAAAGATTCATCAGTTTTCCTAGATTTTGTGTTTGTGACCTTAATTTTGGATATGAGTATATAACGTACATGAAATGTGTGAAAAGAAAAAATGACTTAGTTTAAGTATTTTGTTGGATGGTTTCATTTGGCTACAGTTGCAGAAATGATGAAAAGGCTTTTAAACGTTACATATCAATATCTTATTGACGAACAAATGGGTGAAATGGCGACAAGAAAAGAAAAACATAAATACAAATAGATAAACACATGCGTATTTAAGATAGTCACAAAGTATTCTTAGTTCGCTCTAGAGATATCACCTATTTATAGTCATGGTCGACAAGAAACTATTAAAATCATTTGATTTCCGGTAAATGTTTTTCTTATTGGTAAAGATATTCATGTAATGCAAGATTGCGTTATCCTTATTTAAAAATGTGTTACGTTTAGTGTTTTGAGAGTGAGTGAGAGTCATCTTTGCAACGCATTATAAAGCTGCACGAAGGCTATTGGTGACGGACTTCGTAATTTTGAACCAAGATCAAGCGATCGGGACGACACCTGAGCTGGCATCTGCTCTCCTAATTACCACACCAACGGAAGGATATTTGAGCCTAGACATTTTAACGTGCATCGTCCTCCTCTAAACGCGAGTTTTTAGTGGTACTTCGCTCGAACTCACGACACGCCATCCACTTGTCTATCTAGGCCCTCGCATCATTATTGATAACGATATTCTAAATATTATTATTATTATTATTATTATTTTGCTTTTATGGTGTTTGCTAACTATTCACATTAGGCAGCCAAAATGTTTCCGTTTCTGTACGAGAATTGAGAAGAAGTCAATCTATATAAGATTTACTACACTAATGTGTGTAAACAGCAGTAAAATATAACTATCACGCACATATAAAAAATTTCAAATTTGACGTTTTTACAAATTTTTTGATGCCAAACGGCTAATAATGCCAAAAGAAAACGGTTACAAAATTTTAGAAGTTAAAAAAAGACACACAGTTTACTAATCCGCACCTAATTTCAGGGTTAAATTTTTTATGTGAATGTTATGATTATTTTAGATGATTGTTATATCGTTTATTGTATGATTATTATAGATGATTATTATATCATTTATTGCATGATTATTTATTATAAGGTTTTTTCATCGTTAGTTTTCTTTCTTTGCGAAACCGAAGGAAAAGACAAACTGCGAAAGAAATCCGTAACATAAATGAATCTTTGGCATCGAGTATGGATCGTTGTATAAATAATAATAATAATAATGCAATAACTGTGCCGATATTAAGAATGCGACCCTTCAGGTAACATAACAGAAATAGTAATTTCTCCCTTTCAGAGATGAGTGTGTATTGTTTCCGTGCAGAAGGAAACTCTATTCGCCGAATTCTCATTCCGCTTTGATTAGCTTCGATAAGGAACTCAATCTTTTCTATCCATCCTCAAGATAAACATTTTGTGTGGAATCGTAGATACGTACTTCACGTTTCCTCTAATAACTCAGAATCCTTAATAACGGAACTGTCTCTTTAGAATATTTACTAATGCAGCTAAAATAACTCGTATTGTGAAATGGAAGCGTTTTAGTTTTTTAATTACCACAATTTAAAGAAAAATTGTTTGATAAGTACGTTTTATAGCAAGAAAATGTATAATAGACGGCTTAATCCATACATTGGTGTTAAAAAGTGTGGGAATTCTTATATTTGGTCGACTATCCCCGGAATTATTTAACAGATTTTAATGTGAAATTAGGTGTGCACATAGGGTTGAAATAATACAAAAAAATAACCAATCGACAGTTAAAATTAACACGTATGACCAGAACAGTATTTGAAGACGGAGAGTATGAAACAGCAATTACGGAATAGAACAAAAACAATAGGTTAATAGGAGTTATGGCCCCCTTTTTACAAATATACATGCCTCGCACTGTGATTTTATACCAAAAATACGGAAATTTGTGAGTTCCTGCGTCAATTAATCCCACTCGTTCAGAAACTATGTTTTCAGACCTTGGATGGTTCTCGGAGTGGGTTGGGAGTTGTAATTTTCCTCTTTAGAAAGTCCAAGGCACGCTCTACAGAAAGGTTGCTAAACTCACGGCCCATAATGAATATTTTGGGGGCCCAGCCAATATATCTGTACACTATAATACGTAATAAAAGAACATTAAAATTCCTCCCAAAATAGGAAAGATAGTAAAAAAGATGTCAAGTGTCAGTACTTAAACATTAAATTTTCTTCTTCTTTTATTTGTGTTTATTATAATGTATTATTCGAAATAAACCGACGTTTCGATGAATATTTATTTTTTTTTGCGGTATACCAAAAGTTAAACTTTGAGTTTCACACCTTAGCTCTACAGGTATGAGATCTGGAAAACTAACTTGCCAATCCCATCGAGTGATAATCCTACTTTTCTCAGAAATTCGTTGACCAGATGAAGTCCATGTGGCTTCATGCTGTCATTCATTAAAATCAGGGCCAACAGTCCCCCTTAAAAAGGTGATCATACAATTCAAAGACCTCACCTCTTTATCTCACAGCAGTCACAGTTCGTCTTTCACAGACAGGAGGTGTGTGAGGCCATCTAACGTGATGGCAGCACAGGCCGTTAAGCCACCGCTGCTTTAAAGTTCAATTTCTTGATTATATTGAAGTGCAGGTAGCGGGTCCCTGGTTCTCGACATATGAAAGTAAGGTGAGAACTTCTGACGGTGCATGTTTCTTACGGCTTATGCATGAGTTCATTTCCTGAAATAAACAGAATAACTCAGAATTTGAAACAAAAGTTTTTTTTCCCTTGTAGAATTTACGATATTTATGCAATCTTTTGGTCAAATTTTCATTGATCGCTTCTTCGCTATGTTACTCTTTGCTGTGTTCTTTCATACAGGTCTATTTGACAAAATGATGACGAATCGATGACTTCGGAAAACCGCGTTTGTTTGCTTGTGAGATTTTCATATTTTACGGTCATAAATCTTCAAAATGGATATCACATATTGACAGATGGACCGTTAAAACCATCAGCGTAAAACGAAGACAGGCAACAGACAAAGAACGTGAAAACAAATGCTTCTTCTTTTCTTTTCAGCTTTTCAGGATAAAGAATTGTTTGCTGTTATGATTCCTAAAAATAACAGTCTTGCTTTCTTTCAGTTTGAATGTCAATTCCTCGAGGAAATTCATTTATTTCTATTTAATGTAATAACTTCCCGAACAATACTTTTCACTAGCTTGAATACATTTCCAAAGAATAAATTCGCAAATTTATAGAATATTTTTTTTTTTTTTTTTTTGTTCTCCTCTGTTAGGTATTGGATTCTTGATAGATTTTGTAATAATCTAAGTCTTGTACTGTAAAATCCGGCGTATATCGCGCACTTTGAATACAAAAAATAAGATTGAAATTTGAGGGTGCTCACTATACGCCAGGCACAAATATGAGAGCTTTAAAATTAAAAAAAAGGGAGATGGGCGTAAGAAAATTAGACATCTACGTAAATCGAAGTACTCTGTATATAAAAATAAATGGCATACCTCATGAATTTAGAGGAATACAGTTCTGAAAGTGTATTATTTTTCAGAAGCTTGAGGTAACACCTTAAATAAATGACATAAAAAAAGAGCATTTCACATGTATATTTAAGGTTCTCCGTGGGGAAAAAAAAGGGGGAGGGTGCGTTATACGGTGAATAAAGCTAAAAATTATAAAACTGCAGCCTGAATGTATAGATGAGTATTATATGCTGGATTTTACAGCAATAACCAATGTCAGCGGTTAAGAAAGAGAGGATTTAATAGCCTTTAAACTAATTTAAACTTAATGTGGTTTTGATCGTAAACTCGTAGAGGGTGTTGGTGTATCATGAGTTCGAGCCCTGATGATTAAAAACCCGCCAGTGAAGCACATTAGATCTGTCGAGTAAGTTATTTTAATGCTACACTATAAAGCAATACGGTGAGAATTAGCAAGGGATTTGGTAATTTTCAGCCTTGGCCAAGTGACGAGGACGGCACCTCAGCTGGCAATTTTCCCTCTCCATTCCCTCTTCCCCACATCAATTGCAGAGAATTAAAAATGCACAGATTCAACGTGAAAAATCCCCCTCTACATGGTGTGCCTTTAGTAGCGCATGGATTTGAACCCCTGCAGGGCCATGGATTCGCAACCATAACGACTGTGATACAGCAGCCCCGAAAAATACGGGAAGCAAAGATAAACCGCGACGTCTTTGAGGACATACTTCATTTGAGCTATTGGCAACGAATCTAGCAACTTTAACTCATGGTCAGGTTACGAGCATGACACCTCAGATGGAACTTTTAAACAGATTTAATGTAAAACTGTCTCCTCTACACGGTGGGTCTTTATTCGTTCTTTTCAAACCCGTGACAGTACAGTAACGATTTCGTGACCATAACCATTAAACTGCCACAATCAGAAAAATTGTCGAGAACCAAAGTCTTGACATCGGTGGAGCGTGGAAATTCGGAGAGTGATGTACTAATTTAAGTGTCATTCTCGTCACTTGATCAAGGCTTTTAATTGCAAGGCCCTTTGCAAGTAGTCCTCGTGACGTTAATTATTAAGCAATGAATAGGCAAAGAGACTTAAATGGATAAACCAATTAAGGCTAGTGGATATTTAAGAAAATTCTTTCTTAAATTTAAGAAGAATTCGCTTCGAATATAAATTCAGTTACATTTATAAGTATATAAATATTTTATTTGCCTATATTTTAATAAACACTCTATTGGATAATATAAATTTAACTATCGTTAGAAAAATTTTCAAAGCAATGTATAATAGAATCAAATCTCATTTCACGCTTAAAAGTGAATCTTTAATGATATGTTTGATCTGAACTTGTAACAGTTAACTACGTTGGATTAAAAACTTGTAGAGCATGTTTTAAACAGATTTATAAAATCGAAAGCAACATTGTATACTTCTCCATATAAAAGAAAGTGTTTCATGATGTCGTATAAAATTTATTTATACACAAGGTGTAATTAGTAAAAAAGAATCGAGAGAAGAGTTGAATTTAAAGTAATAGGAGCGTGTCAAGAACGATTGCCCTAGGGCAACCCCCCCCCCCCCCATACCTCTAAAGGTTTTTTCGACAAATTCACTTACGTCATTAATGCATGTTATAGATTTCTCCGATAATTAACTGAAGCCTATACAGGGTCGTCAAGTAAAAAAAAACTGGTCGCCAATATGATCGCCAAGAGGACAAAAATGATGCCAATTCTGTGCAATAAGGCTGGGTCTATCGTCAGAGAGATCGAGGGTAACCCCCCCCTCCCCCATTCTTATTTAAAGTAAAGGTGAACGTACACAAAATATATTTTATTATTTGAACAAATACATTTTTTTTCTTCTAAATAAATAGATATTATATCCAGCAAAGTGTTCTTAATAGAACTACCTCTTCAAGTTGCTGGTGTAGATCAAATATTTGTTTCTTTTTTAATAGGTAACATATATCGCGTGTGGTGCAATGCTATTTAATCGCCAGACCATAAATTAGAAGCGAATGCAGCCAAGCTAAGCTTTTTTTCCAGCTCATAAGTTCACTCTTCTCTCTCTTTCTCTCTCTCTCTCTATACATATATATTGTTTAAATTTTCAATCCTTAATAAAATATTTTTTGTTTATCCACTCAAGTTCAAATACATTTTTATCAACTTGTAGCAGATGATGATGTTAATGCAGTTTATATACAATATTAATTTATTAAATGTAATTAATGAATAAATAGTAACAAACAAAAATAATATTCCAACACCATATTTAAAAAGGAAAATTGCTCGTTGCGTCCTGTAACGCAATGGATAGCGCATATGGACTTCTAATCCAAGGGTTGTGGGTGCGAATCCTACCTGGAATGGCCTAATTTTTGAGAATGTGATTTATGAATGAATAAAAAATTATAAACAAAGAAAACATAGTCCAACACCATACATAAAATAGAAAATGGGAAATTGCTAGTAAAATCACTTTCTTTTTTGCCACATAATATTGTGATTATGTCATATGTATGTACATATTTATATTCATTGTAAGTATTTAGCAAAAAGTAAATAAAATGAAATATTTCTCTTTGTTGACCAAAGTAGCAACTGATTTAATTTTTTTTATATTACTTGTTTAATAGATGCTTTCAATCCATAAGTCTCTTTCTAGTAGCGTTTGCAAAAACCTGGTAAAATTTCACAGCATATTTTTCGGTTGTTTTTTTCCTTCTGTACAAAAAATCCGGCTTTTACTTGATTTTTTTCAAAAATTTAATATAAAAAGTAATTACGCTTTTACTTTAAATATTTAAATATACAATAAAATCTTACTTAAATGTAGCTTTTATAAGTCTAAGTAAATAAAGAAAAATTAAACCAAAATATTTGCTATTATTTTAAAATTCTTTTTTCAATTCCTACTATTTTTGTTCACACTTTCTCTATATTTATGTATATATACATATATTTATCTTGATCAAATTTTCAATCATTAATAAAATACATTTTAGAGCCCTCGATTGAGCTGAAATTTTATATACACGACATCTTTGGATGGCAATACATTAATTTATTCATAATTAATAAAAATCAATTGATTAAAACTAATTATTCAAAGAATTACAAATACAGGCACGTTGACATCATTTTTGGCGAGTTGTGTCAAAACTTGAATAGGTTTTTTTCTCACACATTTTAAAGCGCTCAATTTTTCTGAAATATTCTCTACATTATTGTTTTGAATAACAATATGATAATTTAATTAAAATTAATTAAAACTAATTACCTAAAATTAATTATTTAAAGAATTACAGGTACAGCCACGTTGGCCTCAATTTTATCGACTTGGGGTCAAAACTTTAAAAGATTTTATTTTCTTCACGTTTCAGAGCATTTTGTTGAAATGAAACTTTATTGATGCGATTGATTTGAAAGAAAATTAATAAAAATTAACTGTAAATTAATAATGTGATTCTGGCATATGTATATGCATATTTATATTAATTGAAACTACTTAATAAAAAGTAAATGAAATCAATTTTTTTTGTTAATCTAAGTAGGAATTGACTTTATTTTTTTTTCATATTATTTGTTATTTAAAAATTATTTAAAATAAAAATGAAAATAGCAAAACGTTACCATTAACGATTCATTATGTAAAAAAATAGAAACATACGGTACTTAGTACTATCACAACTCTATTGCAGTCATTAAATAAAATTGCAACTACTGAAAATAAATATGACGCAGTGTTTTATAAGTACGTGTTTGAAAACTGCTGTAGAACGCGGTAGCCAAGTGGTCAAGGTATCGGATTCGTGGATGGTGTGTCATGAGTTCAAGCCCAGTACCACTGAAGACCTGCCGTGTAGGGGTGAAATGCACGCTAAATCTGTCGAGAGCTCAAACGTCCTCCCGTTGGTGTGGTGTGGTAGTTAGGAGAGGGGGTGTCAGCTCAGGTTCCTTCCTCGTCTCTTGACCATGGTGAGTGAGGGAATATTAACGTCGCCCTGTTAAGCTAAGTGATGGATTTTGGCGACGGACCTAGTGATTTTGAAACATGTTAAAGTGACGAGCACGACACCTGAACTGCACCCTCCTCTCCCAACTACCAGACCAACGAGAGGACGGTTGAGTTCTCTACCGATTTAGCGTGCATCGCGCCCCTACACGGCGGGTCTTTAGTAGTACTGGGCTCGAACTCACGACATGCCTGCCATGGTCCGATACCTTGACCCCTTGGCTATTGTGGCAACACTTGACCATGGTTCAAAATTACGAGGTCCATCGCCGAAAGCCCTCGTGAAACTAAACAGTGCGACGTTAATATTCTCTCAGTTCCTCACTCGAAAACTGCTGTATGGAAAATACGTAATAATAAATAAATAAAAAAGCATAACATATAGTAATTTAATTATTTTTATTTTTTGTTATTATATACACTATAATTTTGTATAGTTATATTACTATTATTTTTATTTATTTGGAATCTCATATTCGTAGTTTAGTACTCGAATTTGACCTATCAACAGACGGTTAGGCTTAGAAGGGCGGCAAGCGAAGAAATAGGAAACGAAACACATGGTTGTCAATTTAGTGCCCACAACGTGAGTTTATCTTGAAGCGCTGTCTTTCTGGATATTCAGATGGTTTTTGATCGGGTCTGAAACAGTGGGATAATTTACGAGCTTTTATCTAACAACTCCTACACATTCGTACACCTAATGGTGTCAAATCTAACTACCAGATCGTTTCAGATACGAGTCGTCAAGGCTACCCTGTCAAATACATTTAACTTAAATGTCGAAGTTCCTCAGGGTTCGCTTCTCGTCTGCCATTTATTTAACATTTATCTTACAACGATATTCCAACCCACCCCATACAAGTCTAAATATGTATGCATACTCGCATGCCACAAAAACCACAACACAATTACAACTGCAGTCAACAAACACTTAACACTTCTAGAAACATACTTCAACACGTGGAAAATGGAAAAAAAACGTTAATAAAACAATAAAGGTCATTTTCACTAAGAAAAGAAAACCTTCAACACCCTCAACTTTATATTCCACATCACTCCAATGGTCTCAAAGCACAAAAATATTTAGAATTTAAGGGACACAGTACGATTCAATTAAAAAAATTCGGTCAACAAATCAAATTTAATTTTTTTAGCTTCAATTATTTTTTATATACTTTTCTACAACCTGACAAAATTTGAAAGCTCTAAACTAAAAAAAAAAAAAAAAACGAAACGAGTCTCACGGTAGTCGCATATGATATGTAACATCTGACTTGTTATCATGGTAAATACGCCAATTGTGACTTTAATCCTGAAAGAAATGAATCGGTTATGACTGGAAATAATTTTCTATCGAATAGTTATATCTTTAATGAAAATTTTATTTAATTAACACAAGGAGTAATGCAGTTTTTTATCAAAAATATTTATTCTTGTTCAATTTGGGGAAGAGCGGAGACAATAGATTTATGAAAACTAAAGTATGACACATATACTTGTGATTTCAAAGTATTTAAAAATCGTTGAAAAACAGCGTCAATAACAGTACCACTGTTAGTTGTCGAAACATTTCGATTAGTGTTCATTTCGAGCTTGAGTTCATCTTTCAGAAAAGCTATGAGCGGCTCAGCTTCTTGCAAACTGAAGTTAACGTTAAAATCACCACCCAAAATCATGGGAAGCGAGTGATAGTTTTTTAAAAAAAAGAGCAGAACCACCTTCGGTATACGGTAAAAGTACAAAATGCAGGAAATCTTTAATTTTTTTAATTGTTTGATTCGGAGAAATGTATGCGACCACCAAAATGACAAGACTTGCTGATATGTGCGGTAGGCGGGCGTCTTAATTGCTACTACAGTTGGACCCCCAGACGAGGGTAGCGAAGAGAAACCGTCAAGCGCATGCTTAAAAATTGGAAATATTAGAGAAAATCAAAAATAACCGTTTACTTAATTAGTTTTTTTTAATCCAGAAATATTTTTAATCACAATATTAAAAATATTATATTGACAGTGACAGGAATTAATCTCAAAGTATGAAAATGATAAGCACTTAAATATTTATTCAAATAATTCCATATTATTTACTCCTATTTTTTTAAGAATGATGAGCTTTGTCAGACGCTTACCAGGAAATATAATTATTAACATATATAGTTTACATATATATAAATATATCCTCAGATTTCACACACAACGAGCCCTGAGACTTTGACAATTGAGCGTAAGAATCGCAAGTTTATTCTGGATGAAGTCTAATAAGACTTGCTGGTATGTGTGGTCGGCGGGCGCGCATCTTAATTGCTACTACAGTTGGACACTAAAGTTGGACTCCGAGACGAGGCTAGCGAAGAGACACCCCCAAGGCGCTGAATTGGTCAAATCAAACAGCACGCGCTTCCCCCGACTTCCTGTTACGCATTTCCGTCCCTTTTCACGAAATCACTCCAACAGCAACCGAGAGTAAAAATCCAGCAACCGAGAAACCGAGAGTAAAAATGTTACACATCAAAAAGTATGATAGCTTTTGCGTTCGTTTTTATTCACTACCCTATGGCAAATCAAAACATTAAATTTACTTATCTCGGAAAGATAAAATAACTACACTAGTGTACAAAATTTAAGCATAAATAGTAAAATGCGAAAAACTTGGAGTAAGTATTCGTAAAATTATTCCAAATTTCTCGCGAATATTAATTGGGTGAAGAAGAAACATTGGGTTTATGCAAAACTTTTCAGTCGACTACATCCTGCGCGAAACACCGGCGCATGTCGGAACGTGGAGAAACCGATTCGGGAAGTTTGACAACCATCAAACAAAGTGAATGATGGCACAAAGACGCCAATTGGACATGTTTAAGAAAGGAAGAATCTTTGGAATTCTGGAATCCTCACGATCACAAACCGAAGTGTCTCGAATTCTGAATGTGGACCAGTCTGTGATCTCAAGACTGTGGCAGAGGTTTTAAGTACGTCATTTTAAGTACGAGTATTCTTTACACCAAATTCATGTCAATATTTTAAGTACTGAAAAATTCGCTATAGAACAGCGTGTGTGAAAATATTCTTAAGTTACTATTCAAATAAAATCTTCTTTTCCATCTATTACAGAACACATGCATGCGCGTCCTTTAAGAAGGCATTTATTTCTGCTATGAATTTTGTGTAATCTCAATACACAGATATGTACAAAGAGTATGCGTTTTACTATCAAGAATATTAAAATGATTTTTTCCTTATATTCCTTTGGTAGAGATTTAAGGTTGACAAGGTTTCCTTTCAGGGCAGCAGTCCCTGAACATAGTGATGCGATGCAAACTTTGATGTCGTGAGAAGATATTAATGTAAAATTTTATATTTATTAGCACTTAAGTAAAGTGCATGATCAGGGATTTTTCCTGGAAAGGTTTTCCCTTGATCTTCGCCCGAATGGGATGCACTGTAGGGATTGTATGTTTGTAAGAGTTCAATAAATTAGAGTGGAGTACCCCTTTGAGTAGTCATTTCTGTGTGCTAGTTTAATTAAAGTTTCTAACTTAGAGAGTTAAAATTTTCTGCAAGTTCAATATTTTCAGGCATTCTAAATTTCGTGAGTTAACTTTCTACAAGTTCAGTATTTTTAGGCATTCTAGAGTAGTTAAAATTTTGTGCAGGTTCAGTGTTTTCAGATGTTAGGTAATTTAAGCGAGTTCTTGCAGGTCGTTTAGACCTTCAATAAGTCACGCTTTTTTTCTCGGAGGCGGGTTGTGACGGGTGCTTACGCGTTTCACTAACCTTCTCTCAAATCCTTAAAGATTGTATTTATTTAACCAATCACCTCCGAGAGCCAAAGGTGTGACTTATGCAAACAAGATAGTTTCGGGTTTAGCGAGTTCGAAAAAGATATAAGAGGGAGAAATGAAATGAAGAGATAGAGGATAACTACGAGGTTGATTAAGAAGGTGATTCTGAGAGATTAGTTTAACTAGTGGAAGTATATTCGCCTGAGGAAGGCTATTGAAAAAGGTTCATTAATTCGGTTCGGGACGGAACTGAAGATATCAAGGATTGAAGCCGCTCCTTAGAACAAACCAGTATTTGAGAAACCTGCCTTAAAAAGGTATCAGGTCAGTTATTTTCATAAATTAGATATAAATGCGTAGTTTGATTGTATGCGTTATTCTCCGTGGTTTCAGTTAGTGTCCGTCGTTCATAATTGAATTCTTATCGCACTCCACTGTAATTTGTTGTTCTTAAAGTTTGATTAATATTTGTGTATTTCTCTATTAAGAAAGATTTTAATAAATAATATTGATTTATTAATTAAATAGTCGTTAATCATGAATCCAACATACCCAAATTTAGATAATATGCAAAGGGAAGTTAATAATCATAGGGGTAGTGAGAAACTACGACATCCTTTATATTAATTCAAATTAATGTCTTTTCTGTGTATGGTTATGGTGTGCTATATTCATTCTCCCACTGTAATACGTCTCTATGTGAAATTTCGTGGGAACTCAGCGAAAGATACATCAGTTTTCCTGGATTTTGTGTTTGTGACCTTAATTTTGGATATGAGTATATTACGTACATGAAATATGTGAAAAGAAAAAGTTACTTAGTTTAAGTATTTTGTTGGATGGTTTCATTTGGCTACAGTTGCAGAAATGATGAAAGGCTTTTAAACGTTACATATCGATATCTTATTGACGAACAAATGGGTGAAATGGCGACAAGAAAAGAAAAACATAAATACAAATAGAGAAACACCAGCGCATTTAGGATAGTCACAAAGTATTCTTAGTTCGCTCTAGAGATATCACCTGTTTATAGTCATGGTCGACAGGAAGCTATTAAAACCATTTGATTTCCGGTAAATGTTTTTCTGATTGGTAAAGATATTCTTGTAATGCGATTGCGTCATCCTTATTTAAAAATATGTTACGTTTAGTGTTTTGAGAGTGAGTGAGAGTCATCTTTGCAACGCATTATAAAGCTGCACGAGGGCTATTGGTGACGGACCTCGTAATTTTGATCCAAGATCAAGTGATCGGGACGACACCTGAGCTGGCATCTGCTCTCCTAATTACCACACCAACGGAAGGATATTTGAGCCTAGACATTTTAACGTGCATAGTCCTCCTCTATACGCGAGTCTTTAGTGGTACTTCACTCGAACTCACGACACGCCATCGACTTGTCTATCTAGGCCCTCGCATCGTTATTAATAACGATATTCTAAATATTAATTTTATTTTTTTTTTTGCTTTTCTGGTGTTTGCTAACTATTCACATTAGGCAGCCAAAATATTTCCATTTCTGTACGAGAAGAAGTCAATCTATATAAGATTTACTACACTAATGTGTGTAAACAGCAGTAAAATATAACTATCACGCACATATAAAAAATTTCAAATTTGACGTTTTTACAAATTCCTTGATGCCAAACGGCTAATAATGCCAAAAGAAAATGGTTACAAAATTTTAGAAGTTAAAAAAAGACACACAGTTTCCTAATCCGCACCTAATTTCAGCGTTAAATTATTTTTTATGTGAATGTTATCGTTTATCGCATGATTATTTTAGATGATTGTTATATCGTTTATTGTATGATTATTATAGATGATTATTATATCATTTATTGCATGATTATTTATTATAAGGTTTTTCATCGTTAGTTTTCTTTCTTTGCGAAACCGAAGGAAAAGACAAACTGCGAAAGAAATCCGTAACATAAATGAATCTTTGGCATCGAGTATGGATCGTTGTATAAATAATAATAATGCAATAACTGTGTGGATATTAAGAATGCGATCCTTCAGGTAACATAACAGAAATAGTAATTTCTCCCTTTCAGAGATGATGTGGTATTGTTTCCGTGCAGAAGGAAACTCTATTCGCCGAATTCTCATTCCGCTT
>BMAO01036810.1:0-18333 GCA_019973975.1 Trichonephila clavata
CAGTTAACCAAAGTCTGGTTATGTTATTTTTCTGAGGATTATATTTTTTTAACTTATTGTTTTAATTGCTTTAGTGGCGAGCAGATTGACTTTACTTATTTAAAGAATAAAATATATGTTTAGAGAAACTGCTTGCATTTTATGCCTCCTCGACATAAAATTTCACTGCCAAACTTAAATGGATCTTGCGGTCCACCCAGTGTCAATGGCGCACACAAAGGTGGGGAAGGGGTCCACGGTTTCGGACCCTCCCTCTCATAACCCTTTATTTTCTTCCGACTCATTATAGTCCCATGTATATAGTATGTAAAATGTAATTAAGCATTTGATATTAGTAATTTTTAATTTATTAATGTTAATTATTTATTCAGTAATTTATTTTTTGCTGTTTTTGTTCCCGACAATCGAAAAAATCAAAAAAAAATATGTTTGGCTACGTTTTGGGGTATGATACGAGGATGATAGACCTCAACCCTCGACCCCTTTCTCTTTAAAAATTCTTGTGTACGCTACTGCCCAATGTGGTAGGTGTGAGGAAGTAAGGAAAAGAGGTTATTATTATAACTTAATAATAAGTACGGGATATGTAATTAACCTACAGAGAAATAAAATAAAAAAAAAACACTTTTAAAACCGCGTTTAAAGCAAAACGCGATACAAACTTAGCTCCAAATATAATTATATCAAATGATACATTTATTATGAAGCAATTCAATATACATACATTAAAGAAATAAAATATTTTTTTTTTATCTAAAGTTAGTTTTCATAGTTATAGTCAGTAGAAGGCTTAGTCTGTGCGTACTATCAACCAAACTTGAATTTTCCGAAAAATTATTAACTGGTAAAATTTTTAGGCGGTCACCCCAAAATGTCTCGGTGGTCCACTGGTCGATCGCGATCGACGTAATGCTTACCCCGGATTTAGATCATAGGTTCCGAACCTCTTTTGAACTGGCGCCCCCTTTTCTAGTGAATATTTCGATACCGCCCCCCCCCCATACCAGACCCATACCAGAGAAATAAGAGTGTACATAATGCATAATGAAAACACGAATTAAATTTAAAAAAATATTTTATTACTAATAGAATATATTTTTCCTAATTTAGTTTTTTCTAAAGCCCTCAATTTTTTTACTTGCAAATCTGAAATAGCTATTTCCGGGAATATACAATTTTAAATACATACAATCGATATAAGGTAACCAGTATGAAAGTTTACTTTTGTTAGTACATAATCAGCGTATTTTTTTTAGTCTTTTTTAGACTATATCTGGTTAATCTGTCCATGTCCCTCCATACCATCTCAAAACCCTCCAACTTATTCAGGGTCTTTTACGGCTCCCCCCCCCCTGAAAACCTCAAATGCCCACAAGGGGGCATTATTGCCCATTTTGAGAACCTATGATTTAGATCAATGGTCTTCAAACTTCTTCGCTTCGTGGAACCCTTAGAACTACACTGGTGTCCAAAAGTTAAGCATAATTGATAATTATATGAATAAAGAAGCAACTGTAAATCAGAATGGCGGGAAACGTGATATGCGAGTGTAAAATGGTTATAAAATAAGGAAGCAAATCAAAAGAATGATAATTAATTTTATTTTCCAAAGTAGCAGTTTGAAAGGAAACTGGGCATAGCAAGGATTCACACTTTAAAGAAAAAATGAAAGAAAACATTAAATAGAATACTGATGCTGCAGTTTAATAAGGCGTGTGGTTACCTCTGACAGCCAGACACGCTGCACAGCGATTTACCATACTTTCTATGAGATGATGAATGAGTTGTGGGCTTGAACGGTTCCTAGCTTCTTGGAGAGCTCTCTTCAGTTTTGTAACGGAGCTTGGTGGGTGCGAAAGGGCTGCAATTTGTCTCCCGAGCATATCCCATACATGCTCGATAGGATATAAATCAGGGGAGTTCGCAGACCACGACATGCGCTGGATGTTTTCCGTTTCAAAGAAGTCATCAATCAGCACCGCTCAGTTACATGGCGCATTATCATCCATGAATATGAAGTCAGGACCGACAGCACCTCCAAACAAGCGAACATAAGGCTCAAGAACTTCGTCTCTGTATCTTTAAGCAGTCACAGACCCCTTGTCAAAGAAATAGAGGTCTGTGCGGCCGTCCATCATGATGCCTACCCATACGATTACTCCCCTTGATGGAAAATGGTGTCTTTCCATTATGTTTCTTGGTTCAAAATGTGTTCCGCGTTCTCTCCATATCGTTACCCGCCGAGAATCACTACTCAGACTAAACCGGGACTCGTCACTGAACATCACATTGGCCCGCTCTCCCACACTCCAATGGTGATGTTTCAAACTCCAGTTCAAACGAGCGCGTTTATGCGCAGACGTGAGGGGAATGCAAACTGCTGGTCTTCTGGCATAATAATGCCAACGTCGCCAAAAATAATGCCAACATGGCTGTATTTGTAATTCCTTGAATAATTAGTTTTAATCAATTAATTTTTATTAATTATAATTAAATTACTGTATTGTCATCCAAAATAAGCGAGTATAAAAAATTTCATCTCAATTGAGTGCTTTAAAATGCATTTTTAACGATTGAAAATTTGAGCAAGATAAATATAGAGAGTGTGTGAACTAAAATAATTGGAATTGAAAAAAGGTAGCTTTCAAAGATTTCACTTAAATACCAAATATTTATTAAAAGTAAATTTTCTTTAAATGAGTCTATTGTTGGACGACAAACAAATTAAAGAAGTATTTAAACGGCATGTATTGTAACTATTAGTATTATTTAATCTGTGGTACATGTATAAACAGTATTTTATAAGCGAAATTTTTATTTATGAATATCTAGCGAAACGAATCGACACTTTTTATATTGCATAAATACTCTTTATATAGTGAGTAAATTAGATATGTATCAATTATGGAGTAGCGAAAGATTTTCCAAGTTGTCGCCAACATGAGCATTAGTAATACAATAAATTCACTACAATCACAATAGTATAAAGTTAAAAATTATAATGGGATTTAATAAATTTTACCTATATATCTATAGTATTAACAACTGGAATAAATCAGAATTTGGCGAGATTTCTACTAATTTTCGTGTTTGTCTTTATAGCACCTTTTACCTATAATACTCGTGAAATTCCATAGCTATTTAAAAAATATCAAAAACTGTTCTGTTGAATACTTTTGGAGCTCTGTGTGCTTTCTTCTGCCATAGCTTATAAATCAGAGTAAATTTTACATGGGACAATTAGGATTTCATATTCCTTTTAAGGGGACAATGGCACCTTATTTTTGAGATGTAATATGAGAGATAATGTTACGTTGTTTAGGAACTGCACAAAAAATCTTATGAATAATTATCATAAGTTTGATTAACGACTTATGGAATCCCTGCGAAATATCTTGATTAATTTTTCCCGAATACATGTTGGCTCGCACAAAAAAATCCAAGGAATAGGATTAAAAATTTATATAATCGTTCTATTATTCTACAAATAAGGGAGAAGAGGAAATAATAAATGTAAGCTTCTACTTAAGGAGTTCTTTTTCTTGAGGAGTGATTATTGAGAAAGGAGCATTTCTGGACTTCCCCCAAACAAGGCTTAACGTACTTTCTTGTTTGAGTTCCAGAGACTAGCAAATTTTTTTGGTGTTTCCGATAGTAGACCTCCATCTTTAAGCCGATTACCTTACCGAGTCATTTGAGATATGCTTCTGCTAAACTGGATTTGGTCCTGCCTGTTCGTAATCATAATTCACTCCTGAATGAGTTAAGGTCTTTAGCTCTGGCTTCTATCCCCCTGAAAGGTATTCAGATCAAGAATGGTTTAATGTATTTGCTGATGGCTCTGCCACAGCTTCCTTTGGTAGGACTGCAGCTGGTACTTTCTCCAACTCTTTTAAGCTTAAAGAACCTCTTAGTGCCTGATCAGACAATTTTGATGGTAGGATTTTTACAATATTTATGACTTTTAGAGCTATTAGTGCTACTCCAAAATATTGAAATGTTCATAGATTCTCAAGCTGCAATTAAGACCGTAACTGGCTACAATCTATTTCCATTAAAACTTTTCGAGTGGAAAGTAATTAACTCATTTCTTAGCGCCGGAAGAGAGGCCATCCTTCAATGGATCCCATTCCATTGCGGCATTCATGGAAACGAACAAGCCAACAAGTTGGCCAAAGAGGTTTCAAAGCTGCATCCACCTTGCCTTTCCGATGCCTCTTCGAAACGCCAAGCGACTTTTCAGAGACAAATTTCGACAGAAAAGCATATCCACTCTTACAGAACTGGCTGTTGTAAAGTCTTGTCTGCTCGATGGTCTGAGACGTGCTCAACTTTCTGTCCTACCTAGGGTGGAGGGAGTGGCATGTTTCAGAGTCACCACCGAACATGAATCGGCCTCTATCCGATTGCCCTACTCTACTTCCTGTTCTCTCGAAAAACAAGTGTGGAATTCTCCTTCCTGTTGAATTACGGTGTATTTGTGGGCATACACATATTTGTGGGCTTGCAGCCCTCCATCCCATATCTAGAATTCTGCGATGTGGAGGCGAAAGTGGCGATCTTCATTCTGTGAGATACAGCATAGCGATTGGTTGAAAGGACTGGTCCGTTAGGCGTGCTTATGGTGCTGGTACGCCTCTTGATGTTCCGGATGGGAAAGTTGCTTGGGAGAGAGCTGAGAGGCTGCTCTCTGATTGGATGCTGGAAGGTGAGGATAGTGACTCCAATTGGCTGCCCAAGGGTCTTAAAAAGTTGAATATGAGAAAGTGGGAGGAGCTTGTCCAGTTTTCAAATTAAAGTTAAGAGAGATATAAAAAGTTAAAAATTTAAAAATACTAAAAAATAAAATGAAATAAATTAAAAAATTTAGAGAGTAAGCAATAAAAATTTTATTGCATGAAACTGCGATGCTATGGATGATTGTATGAATCTAGGAGAATTCTCCTAGGCATTTTAGTTTCTTTATTCTCCTTCCTGCTAAAGCAACATCTGCTTTATATTGAACTGCAAGACGCCTTATGTCTGAGAGGACGTAGGTGGGCGTAATTTTTTTTAAAAAAGCAGAACACATTAACCAAATTATGGAAGATACAAGTTAAAACTACAGTAATATCTTATCAACATTCAGACTATACTTATCTATATAGACAATAGTTAATTTTTGGCACTTCTACAATGAATAATATCACGCTAAAAAATAAAAATGTTTTTATAGGGTACACCGTTCCTGCGCTGGTTCAAGCACAATAATTTTGATCGCATATGCTCGAAAGAGATAACTTGGTTTGGAATTTGTAATATTCTTCTGAAATCTGTGAATGATTAAAATTCTGAAATGAATAAAAATGATCTGAATTAAAATTTAAATTAAAAATGATCTAAAAATGATTAAAATCGGGATCAATTTCCAAAGAGAAAGCAGGGGAAATATTATCTAATACGTAAATACCTAAAAAGAACTATAAGGTTTAGCAAAATGGAACATAAGAATTACCGCGGAACTGTAGGGCAGCATTTCGATTATTATTTAGGCGAATTTATGTGGTATCGTGACCATAAAGAAAAAGAAACATTTTTCGTGATTTTGAATGCAATTACGCCATTTTGGCCGTTTGAATAATGTTATTTGATCTTTCTTTTACTTCAAGTTTTCATGTTTCTTTCAAGTACAATATTTAACTCTTTTCCAGTTTGTTTGTCGACGAGCTAATCTGGGAGGAGCATGCACAAGATTTAGCTTTCACTCATTTGCTGAAATGACAGCATCTGGCGAGGGTTTTTGATGTGCCGAAGTTCTTGAAGGGTATAGCATGCAAGTATCAATTTTTGAAATTATAAATTTGAAAAACAAGTAATATAAAAAAAAATTAAGTCAATTACTACTTAGGTCTACAGTGAACTTTATTTTAGTTGCTGTTTATTACATAATTGCAATTAGTATAAATATGTACATACACACGACAGAATCACAATATTAAAGGGCAAAATAGAAAGCGATTTTCTTTTCAATTTTCCCCATTTTCCTTTCTATATATGGTGTTGGACTATTATTTCTGTTTTTTTTTTGTGTTACTATTTATTCATTATTTAAATTTAATTATTCCAATAAAGTAGTATTGTAAAAAGAAATAACATTCTCAGAAATTAGGCCATCTCATGCGGGATTTGAACTCACGACCTTCGGATTAAAAGTCCAACACGCTATCCATTCATTGCGCTACAGGGACACAACGAGCGATTTTCTTTTTAAAAAAATGGTGTTGGAGTATTTTTATTAATGGTTTTGAGTATTTTTTGTTAATATTTATTCATTATATATAATTAAGTATTATTAATGAATTAATATTGGGAAAACCGTATTAACATCAAGTGTCATCCACTACAAGTTTAGAAAATGTATCTGAACTTGAGTAGATGAATAAAAAGTATTTTATTAACGATTGAAAAGTTGAACAATATATATATATATATATATATATAGAGAGAGAGAGAGAGAGAGAGGGAGAATGTGAACTATATATTAGTATGAATTGAAAAATGAGAAAGGTTATGTAACTTATTCCAAGAACAAATCCTGTATTGATTAATAGGATTTTAAAGACTTAAAGATACAGTTTCCAAAGACTTCCAAAATCCTTAGAAAAATTCAAAAAGTGACGTTTTCCCCCCCTCAGCATAAGTTGCATTGATTTGTGGTGCATAATTCATTCCTATAAGAAGCTAAAAATGTCACCTGTTTTACAGCTAGAGGCAGCTCTTTAATCCTTTGAACATGTTATTCGGCGCAAAATATGAGATAAAAACAGATTACAAGATAGACAAGGATCAACGTGCCACTAATGAGCCACGGAAATACCGCTGAACACTCAGAGATAATGCAGGGAATGGAATAATGCACGATAGTCTTAAAATATTCGCCTTGCTGGTAAAAAATGGTACAGATCAAAAACTAATTTTGGAGGTTAGTGAGAGGCTTACGAAGAAAGGTGTAAGAGGAATGGAATAGTTAAAATATCTTGACAAACATATATTAGGAAAAGAAGATTTTTTTCCGAATTAATTAACATATTCAGAGAATTTAGCTCTAAAACATGAAAATCTTATGCGTAGTCCATGTGCTTCTTTATGTGCGCCATTTCTTTTGTTATTGGATTAGATATGGCGACGCGTTTCTGGAGACTTTACTTCTAATTTTCCACCACCACAAAGGAACTAATACTTTTTCCAAACTCCTGCATATGTACATTTATAAAAGACTTTGTAGGTTAGTCTAATTTAACGTGAGGCTACCTTTTTTTCACGGAAAACTTTTCGGATGAATTTATAGATGATCCTTGGATTTCATTATTATGTCCACTAAAGTCACTGTCTATCAATAAAGAGAGACCTCACGTTTTTAACCATGTTTTTATTAATTCGCTTTGTCTGTCCGGGTGGAATTTTGTAATTGATTTTAAACTAACTTCCCGATGAGCTAGAGACTTGAAACTTGGACAATAGCTCAGATGGGGATGACAATGAATGAAAATGTGAAAAAAAAAGAGTTCTGGTCTTGAACCCCTGGCCCCCCAAAGAGGCGGACCCCGATTTCGACAGGGGCCACGTAGCTCCGACACTTACAAGAATTTACACAAACGAACAGGGCCGGACCGTGACCTTTGAGGGCCCTGGGCTAACGATATCTGGGGGCCTCTAAATAATTAAAAAATTTGCCTTTTTCCTAAAAATTATTGTGCGGTGTTAAAAAAAGTGGATTTTAAAGTTTTTTTCAAACAATTTAAATACGTTATAAACAATAACATAAGTTACAAAAAAAAAACTTTTTAACACTTTTATGCAGAATATTCTTTTATTTGCTCATCACATTTTAAGTCTTTGGTGAGAACAATATTAATAGAAAGAAGTGATTAATAACTAAGCCTAGTATTCGTCATAGTTGCCCTATATTTGCTTTCTATGTAGGGCATTTTAGGAAACGCACGCTCCACTTCCAATGTACTTTTTGATGAATTCAGTTATTTGTTCAGATATTTTTTCAATAAAATCAAAAAATATTTGAATAAATTTGAAACTAAAATGCACAAATAGAACAGACAGTTTAAACAGATAATACTGATTCAGTCGTTCAATAAAAACTCTTTGCTACCATCTTGCATTTGATAAATTAATATCTGAAAGAAAAATATGTAAGGCCTTTTCAAAAGAAACGAGTCTTACAGTAGTCGCATATGATGTGTAACATCTGACTTGTTATCATGGTAAATACGCAATAGAGACTTTAATCCTGAAAGAAATGAATCGGTTATGACTGGAAATAATTTTCTATCGAATAATTAATTATATCTTTAATGAAAATTTTATTCAATTAACACAAGGAGTAATGCAGTTTTTTATCAAAAATATTTATTATTGTTTAGTTTGGGGAAGAGCGGAGACAATAGATTTATGAAAACTAAAGTATGACACACATATACTTGTGATTTCAAAGTATTTAAAAATCGTTGAAAAACGGCGTCAATAAGTGATTTTAGTGATTTTTTTTTATTATTTAGAGTGTTGATTTCGAAAATGACCTACATTTTTCTCCATCACATCAGGATTTTTTGTAAAATCGGTATTATTGGTAAAAACCTATTTTAAAAGGAATTCTCGAAAACAATTTAGCCAGGGAAATTTAGCAACATTGGGTTTTATCCAGTTAAATTTATATAAATATTGGTTCTTGATGAGGCAAATTAATTTCTCCGCAATTAGATGAATAGTGAGTGAATATTAATGTCGCACTGTTCAGCTACACAAGAGCTTTTGGCGATCGACCTCGTAATTTTGAACCATGGTCAAGTGACGTGGACGACACCTGAGCTGCCCCTCTCACCTAACTATCACACCACACCAACGGGAGAACGGTTGAACTCTCGACATATTTGACATGCATCGCTCCCTTGCTCGGAGAGTCTTCAGCGGCACTAGTCTCGAACTCATGACACGCCTGCCATCAGTCCGTTACCTTGGCCACTAGCAATTAGAGGAAAACCACTGTTTCTAGACCTCACAGGCTGTCTCTGGTCATATGAAAAACAAGAAATTCCATTGAGGTTTAAACATTTTACATCCAATTATTGTGTAGTTTCTAAAAGAGAAAATCACCAGCATACTATATATATCTTAATTTGTTTTTATTAAGGTATTTACATAAATTATACAGATGATTTTTGAAATGAATAATTATTAATTTCTTCGTATTCGATGGTAAGGCGGAAGATTAAAAGTAAACAGCTCTTGCTCTCGAAAATAAATTTGATATGGTACTTCGGGTATTTTATTTTTGGTTTGTAATTTTTACTGGTTTATTTTATTGTATTACTATTTTGATTCTAAGCACCTTTTCCGTTTATTGTCTTCAACGGGGAATGGGGGCGCCCTAGAACTTGGGGGCCCTGGGCTGCAGCCCATTTAGCCCATACGTAGATCCGGCCTTGCAAACGAAGACCATCTGCCGATAGCATGGGTCAAGTTGTGTCTACGTATTCAATTTCGTTGTTCTGGGGTCAAAGAAGGGTCCCCAGGTTACCATGATTTTATTAACTCGCTTTCTTGTATGTCTGTCCGGGTGGAATTTTATAATTGATTTTAAACTAACTAACCGATGAGCTAGTGACTTGAAATATGGACTATAGCTCAGATGGGATGACAATGCATTGTGAAAATGGTTTATAAAAAATATGATCGGCCATTAATTTTTTTTTTTTAATAAAAGAAATTATGTAGTCAAACGTTAATAAATTTTCACTCAATAACAATACAGCTAACGTGTTATCATGCTAATTTTATTCTTAATAATCATTATGGCAATAATTTAAATGTCTCTACATTGTGGTAACTTTATTTTTAACTATTATCCTATGACGGTAGACAGGTTTTAAAGCCTTGCCGAGTGAGCTTATTCTCTAGGGATATTACATATATCCCATGGTAATTTTGAATTACTTTATACAAATTTATTGACTTTTTTAAAAAAAAATCAAAGTAATAAAATACATACACACATTTTTTTTAAACAAAGCTAAGGGAATTTTCTTTTTCTATAGCAATTTTCTTATTTGTCATATGTAAGAACTAGAGAGAATTTTTTTAATGTGTTTATAAATGTATAATTAAATAAATATACACCCATGTGACTAATGGGCTGAATTTATGTGACGTCATAGTACCATGATAATGATAACCACGTTATTCTAGCGAATCATTTCAAAAACACATGTGATGTCATAGTTACGAATTGCAATATCAATATACCGAATACCGGTATTTTGAGCCATTTGTATAATTTTGTGTGTAATACCGGTATTCACACAACTTTAATTACCGGTTTTTCGTTAATAACTAGAAATTTTTTAAATTGTCTTCACTATATACATACATACTAGCTGACCCGGCCACGCGTTGCTGTGGCTTTGTTTTAATACTTTAGTTCAATATTATTCTAAGCTATTCAATGCAGTCAAATTAATCTTCGTTTATAATTTTGGAGGGTTGAAATCTATACTAATAAAAGAAAGAGTTTGTGTGTGTGTGTGTTTCAGCTGTTCCGGCGAAATTAAGCAACCCAGATGTATGAAACTTGGCATGTAGAAGCTAAAGGTCGATATGCTATTAACCTCGAAGATAATCTTATAAAGATAAGATAATCTTTAATCTTATAAATGTAGTGAAAAACGTTGATTCTTTGCAATTTTTAAAAATATTTTTATCTTTTTAAAGTATAACAAGAAATAATTTTATACAACTAATCGCTAATCGGTGCACAATATTTTTCGGTAACCCGTATTTTGCTAACTCAATTAGATTCAAAGCATGATTTTGAGCATGTAGCATCTAGTTGCCCATTCGAAAAACATGGATTTTCTGAGTCCAAGTATCCAATGAATAGCGTTCGAGTTTCAGATTCATTTATGGTCATCGCGAAAACCAAACGAATCGGGAATTGAAGCCTTTTGAATATTATTAGAGTTTCTGACGGTATCAGTGGAATACGTGGCAACAGATTCCGCAGTAGCAGAACCGAATTTTCGTTTAAACTTTACAGTCAAAATATTTGCTTCGAGAAGTTCCCGGGAATTCTTTTGATGATCAAAAGTTCACCGTTGCATTATTTAGGTGAATTTAAGTTACGCAGATAATAAGGAAAGCGACCGAAGATTATGTGGTGACATTCCTGATACATCTAGGGAATTCAAAAACTCGGTTGGAAAATTTACGGTTTTGTTTTCCTCAACAACAGTGTCGATTGGTTTAAAAGACGTTGGATAAACTGACAACAACCCTGTGTCTGGAAGTTTATTTCATCACAATATCAACATTTTTTCTGATTAAGTAACAGGATTACAGAAGCAACAATTATCAAGATAATCCTGAAAGACACTCTCAATCAGTTCCTTTTTGCTAAAGAATATTACACAAATCGTCTGGTTATTTCATACATTATATATTGGGATGAAGTTCTACTTCCGTTTCCAATATTCAGTAGTTGGTTAGGAAATATTTGCTCAGATTGATCATCTTGCAAATGTACTCGAGTGTTTATGGTCAATCGAAGTGTTTCCACGTTTCGCCATAAAAACGATTGTTTTAAACAGGCGTTAATCTCGTGTGCAAAAGTACAGCGTTAATGGCTGTTAATGTCTGTCAGAAATCACCAGCCAGAGTAATACAATAGCAACACTGAATATTCTCTCGTTGCCATTTAAATCTTGCAAAGCTCTATGTAATGCTTTGAGTGAATGTTTATGTGTCATGGTACACTTATCCCTGATCATGATTGAATTCATTTGCAATACTGTAGCCAATCCACTCTTTTTTCAATGGTACACATTGCGTCTTGTATTTTATGAATGTCCAAAGGCAGCTGATGCGGAAAATGCAGTTTTTCCACCATCAAACAAAGTGACAACGATGCCCGAAGATGCAATTTCCTATTGCAATCATATATTCGCACGACTGGACCTGAAAGTTTAGTTGCTATAGGGAATGAAAATCCGGAGTTGTGTGTGTGTGTGTGTGTGTGTGTGGAACTTGAACGCAAAGCCATTTAACCTCATTCCAGCAATATCCAGAAAATTTACGGAAGCTTTTGAAATCCGTATCCAGATTCTCGTTCCCACCCCTAGAAGTACTTGGTGCCCACTTTCGACGCCCTTGCTCCTGTAAGTTCAGTCTCTGAAGGGGGACATTACGGTCGGCCGGCATTATCCGGCAAAGTTACGAGATATCTAAAATCCGATTTCAGATTATTCTTGCTTCCCATTCTGAAAAACACCAGGAAATCATTTCTCTATCCTCAAGAATTTTAAAGCAAGCTCTTTCCACAGTTCGTGCAAAATACTTTCGTCTGGCATTATTTGACGTAGATATGATACTATCTTGAATTGGATTGAGAATATTCGGATCGGCAGTTCCGAAATACAATAAAGATCCACTTTTTGCGTCTCTACGTCGGCTAGTTAGGCTGGCACTGCTGTCCGAGAATATTCAGTTCCCTCGGCATTATCTGGCAAAATTACAGGAGTTTCTATATTTCGATTTTAGACTCGCTTAAACCATCTCAAATTACACCAGGAATAAATTTTTTCCCGCCCAAGACTTTGAAAAGTGAGCTCCTGCTCCGGTTTGCGTAAAAGACGGTCTTCATGAATAATCCGGTAAAGTTACTGTTATTTCTCAGACTGAATATCAGATTCGGATTATCCGTTTTGAAATACACTAGGGACCAAGTTTTCTCGATCCAAGGCTTTTAAGGAACACCCCTGCTATGGTGTGTCTAAAATACGGTCGACTGGCATTATCCAGCAAAGTTATCGGAACTCTTAAAATTCAATTTCAGATTCTTATTTCACACTCCGAAATGCACACGGAGCTGGCTTTTGATGCTCAAACGCGAGCAAGTTCAGTCGCTAGAAAGAATGAAAATCCAGATGCGGGACGAATCATATGCCTTTTCTCCTATTTCAGACAATATCCGGCAAGTTTAGTGAAGTTTCTGAAATATGATTTCAAATGATCGTTTCCCGCCCCTAGATACAACTGGAAGTTACTTTTGTGGCACTGAACCGGCAAGTTCAGTCCCTAGAAGGGGCATTAGAGTCGTCCGGCATTATCTGGCAAAGTTACAGGAATTTCTAAAATTCGATTTCATACTCTCGTTCACCATCCCGAATTACAACAGAAACGCACTTTTCCCGCACCAAGGCATTAAGTGTAAGCTCCTGCCACGGTTTCTGTAATCAGTTCAGTTCAGTACAGTGATATCACTGTACATCTGGAGCTCTGGCTAGCACCTTATGATAGGAAAAGATTATTTGCATTATATTCTTCAAATAGGATGCAAGGATAGGTCTTGATTATTTTGTACAACTGTAAGTTTTGTTAATTTATGCTTCAACTGTGGTTGGTGAAACTAGAGTATTTTGAATTTATTACTTGGTATTTTAGAATCTATTGGTTGTTTTTAAAAATTCTTCCACTTTTTGAATATGCTCTATTGTATCAAAATTCGCTATTGATGAATAAGACCATTCACTATGATTAGAGATAAAAATTTTTCAATATTTTACGTTGCGATTATATTTGTTGCAGGTTAAAATAAAATGTTCACTAGTTTCTGGTACAAGGTAATCTGAACACAATGGTGAATCTGTTTGTTTAAAAAGAAAATAAATATAATTTAATGGTAATTTCTTTGCCCACAGCTTATTAATTAAAACTTCTGTATTTCTATTTTTTGCTGCCTGTCTTTTCCTTTTTTTAAGATGAGAAATATAACTATAATTTGTATGTCTCTTGCTCTTTTTCCATATTTCTTCGTTTTCGCTTTTGTGTTGATTTTTGAAAAAAGTATGCAGATCTTCCCAAGTAATCCAAGGAATAATATTCCAAGGATCTGGAGAGGTTTTAGCTAATTTATCTACTTCTTCATTAATTTCTATTCCCTTGTGAGCTGGTACCCAAATGAATGTAATTGATTGAGCTATTTGGAGACACTCGTGTAATGTTGAATTTAAATTTAATATAATCGCGTACTGGATTTTCTATTAATATTAAGGATACTTTTTAGAACTGCTAAACTGTCCGTCAGGATGACATAGTTTTCTGTTTCTGAAACCCAATTTTTTAACGCAGTCCATATGGCGATAGCTTCCACTGTAAAAATGGAAATCATTTCTTTCAGTATGTAATTTTGTCTAACTTTTTTCTTGGGGATTAAAATTTCTATTGATGTTTGATTAGTATTTTTAGAAGCATCTGTTGCAATTGTAATACTGTTATTAAAGTTTGACTGGATATAATCATTAAACATATTTTGCACTATGATATCTGGAAGATTTCTGTTTTGAAAAGGCAGTTCATGAGTATAGATGTTTATTTTGTGATTTTAATAGATTGGAGGAGGAGGGGTCCACTGAAGAATTTCTGTAATAAATGGTCGTCCTGAATTATCCGGCAAAGTTACAGTTATTTCTCTGATTAGATATCAGATTCAGATGATCCATTTTGGAAGTACCCCAGGGTCCATGTTTTTACCATTCAAGGCTTTTAATGTAAGCTCCTTTTATGGTATGTCTAACATACGACCTGCCGCCTTTATCCGGCAATGTTACGGTTATTTTTGGAAATTGACTCACAAATCGGATTCCACACCCCAAAATACGCCAGGCACTTAATTTTCGTGTATTTTGGTTTGCAATATCTGCTTCCACAGACACATGAGCATTGCCACATTTTGCGATTATTCCCTTACGGGAATATTCGCAAAATCTGGCAATGTGTTTTCCGGATTCTTCACATTTCTGGCAAAAAAAAAATTATGGCGTCATTAATTGAAATAAAAACTATCCTATGTTTTAAGTTGGACGAAATGACACACAATATGCAAAATTATATTATGATCGGTTGAGTAGTTTTGGAGTCTATCGTGGACAAACACTGTGACACATAATTTTTATACAAGAAGATATGTTAGTGCCCCTTGAGATTGTAACAAACCGCAGGTTTAGAGGCAGCTACATTTAATCACGATTTACAGCCATTTTTAGTTTAGAACACGCAGTAATTTTGATGGAAATCATCATCATTTTAAAGGCTAATATTTTTATTTCTTAAAATATACTGCGGTTTGTGACATTTCAGAGGGATCAAGAAGTATATCCATGCAATTAAAATTGCATAATGTGCAATTTATTTTTATTTTTTATGGCGTTTTTCTTAACTTTAAAAATTATGCAAACATTTCACAAAAATAACTTTTTTTAAAAAAAATAAAGGTGATAAATGTTATTTATTCAATAATTATGACTTTTTAAAGCTATTTATGTTCTTTAAAACAATAAATTTTTTTTGAAAATCAATTTTTGAAAAATGGGTCTCCGAACCTAGTCGGATGCCTTAAGCACTTTATATGGTCCAAAACATTTTTTCTTCCCAAACCGAAATTTTTGTCCAGAATGAAGTAAAGTCTTTTTAATTATCTTGATCTCGTTTCCGTGCGAGGCTGTGGTAGCCTGTTGGTCAAGGTAATAGACTCATGTCTGGTGTGTCATGAATTCGAGCCCAGTACCACTAAATTCCCGCCATATAGGGGGGAGATGCTGGTTAAATCTGTCGAGAGCTCAAATGTCCTCCCGTTGGTGTAGTAGTTAGGAGAGGGGGTACCTGCTCAGGTGTCGCCCTCCTCACTTGACCAAGGTTCAAAATCCTGAGTTCCGTCGCCAAAAGCTGAACAGTGTGGCGTTAATATTTTCTCACTCACTCGAGAGCATTTGGAGACAAACTTCTTAATTTTGAACCATGGTCGGGACGAGGACGACTCCTAAGCTAGATCCCCCTCTCTCTCCTAACTTCCACACCACGTTAGTATTCACTCACTCACTCCTTTCCTAACAAGTTTTGCACAGCTTCAGTAGCCGAGTGGTTTTGGTGGCAAGCTTAAGGCAGGTTGTGATGGGGTTCGAGTTCTGAAATCGCTAAAGACTCATCATGTAGCGAAGCTAATTGCCCATGAATTCTGTCAAGGTTCAAAGCCATTAAACTGGCATGGTGTGGAAGTTTGAATAATGAGGTGCCGGTTCCTCCTCACTTGGCCGTTGTTCAAGATGATTGGTAAGTTGCCAATAGTCCTCGTATTGCTTCAGGTTGATTGAATGATTGAGATTTGGAAAAAAAAGTATGCTGCTGGTCAAGAGAACCTAGTAATATTAAACTGAGATCAAATGACGAGGACGATTCTTGAGGTGCACCTCTCTCTCTAAACTACTAAACCCCGCCAACGGGAATACTTTGTGCCAAGACAGATTTAACATGCATTAGACCCTATACACGGTAGGTCTTTAATGGCTCTAAAGATCGAATTCATGACAGCCAGTCACGGGTTCGTGACCATGACTACTAGGCTACTGTGACCTGGTTTTCAGTTACCTAGGATTTATACCCGTGACTTGACAACGTCGGCAACGAGTTTACGACTTTGACCACTCGTGTCTTTAAAATGTATGAATTCTTCGCAGTCGGCTCAGTGGCTTTGAGGTAGCGTGTCTGCTTTGTAAGCCGAGGGTTTCAAGTCTGATCCCGGCTGTAGTCGATATATTTTTTGGATGAGAAAATAGTAGGCACGCATTTCTTATGATTATGTGGTATGTAAAAGATCCCATGCGTATCCATTTGGCTCTGGTACTCTCGTAAAATTAAATCGTGGCCATATTTAGCATCCGACGAAATCTTATAGAAATTCAAGCGTCCAAATTTGGTAGCGAGAGCCGCCACTAGATGGTGCCACCATGAAATGGCTCTCACATTTGGGCCCGTGTATGCAAAGGCTTAGTTTCCAATATGCATCCCTGTGGCAGCGGTAGCCAAGTGGTCTAGGCCTCGGATCATGGCTAACGTGTCATGAGTTGATCCCAGTACCACTGAAGACCCGCCGTGTAGGGGCGCGATGCACGTTAAATCTGTCGAGAGCTCAAACGTCCTCCTGTTGGTGTGGTAGTTAGGAGAGGGGTGCCAGCTCAGGTGTCGTCCGCGTCACTTGACCATGGTTCAAAATTACGCGAACCGTCGCCAAAAGCCCTGTGTAGCTGAACAGTGCGACGTTAATATTCACTCACTCGATATGCATCCCATTAGAAGGAAAAAAATTAATCGGTATTCCTCAGTAGGACTGAAGGTTTTTCCGGTGTAATTTAAATCATACACGCGGCGCGACGTGAGGAAACTAGGCGTATGCGTTTTACTTGCATTATATATAATGCCTATAGATTTATAATAAACTCTAAGAGCTAAATAGTCTGGATTTGCTTCCATGATTACATATTATTTTTTCGTAACGAGTCATTAAAAGGATTATGAAGTTTGTCAGCTAACATGAGAAAGGAAAAATGCTGTATTTGTTGACGAATATTGCAGTTTGATCAATAATACAGATGTAGTTTTTTATTTGGCTCATATAACTTTTCCCCCTGTTTGTTGTTACTTTAAAGCAAACAATATCATAAGCTGTAAGGCAAACAGTTTATGTTCATTGAGAATGAGTAGGCAATTTTTAACGAAGACGCTGATAATCAAATATAATTTGAAATAGCCTTTTAAGATGTAATATCAGCGTATTTCATCTAGCACAAAAAAGCCCCGACATTCATTAAAAAACAGTACTTGATTTTATTAAAAAATTGCTATCACTTCTGAAAGTACAGTAAATCGCGTATATATATATATATAGTTGACCATTTCTTACTCTTGGACAATAACAACTCTCTTATTTCATATTTTTGACACGCTTTTACAAGTTTCATTTGTATGTAACGGAATCTTTGAACTCGATTTTTACCCACTTTAAAAAGTCAGTATTAGTCATATTGTTTGTTATAGGTCAAAAACCAACGACAAACAATAATTTCATAATTTTGTTCCATTGTCCTGATCAGGACATCAGGAATAACGATTATCCAGATTTGGCGACCGATTCCACGTACCACTTCCCGATTTGGTGACTAAAAGATTAAGGTGCAACCCTCAAAACGAATGCACTTTGGTTAATAGAAATAAAACAAAAAAAGTGTTCTTTATATGAGAAAGGGAAGGGTGGGTTTGCGTCAGCAATTTCTTACCATAATATAAACAATTGTCTAGTTTTTCTAAAAGTAGAAATAAAAAAAAGACTCATCTATGTGGAAAAAAACAGTTTATGTTCTAACTGCTAAATATTTTCTTATTTTTATAAAGCAATACGCTTAGAAGTATTGCTTGATAAAATTGTTGCTTTATAACATTATAGCAATACGTTTAAAA
>BMAO01036811.1:0-80413 GCA_019973975.1 Trichonephila clavata
TTTTGAATAGTTATTGAAAATCCATGTCCCAATGACACAGCATAGCTTAAGAAAATTATAATGCTAGTGCATAGTGAGTTGGCCGATTGTACATTAATGTCTACGAGTCACAACATCCTTCATTTGATAGAAAAAATTCGTAATGGAGCCGACAATACTGCATTAAATTTTTTTTTTTGTTTATAGTGGCACTGTGGATCGATGCTTAATAAAGGCACCTCAAAAAGGATTTTTTCAAAAGTTGCTTTTACGAAATTATCTAATACGGTTAATCTAATAATGTTTAAGTTCAATATGAATTGAGAAAATTAAAAGTTTTCAATTTAATAATAACCTAATAATTTAGAAAAACATAATATAGGAAAGAAGTGATTTTTGCCCATGTTCTACAACGCTTATAAACAATGCTCGTTTTCCTTTTTAGTGAGTTATTCCTCTATTAAAATGTAGTTTCTAGTAGTTTTATTTGGTATTAAGTTATAAAAAAAATTTACAGCTTCTTTTGACATTTGACCAAATGATTTTCATTACAAAGCCTGTTTGAAAAACACTTCAATATTAACATAGTATTATTAATGTTAGCGAAGTTTTAAGTTTAATTTTATTTCTTAGGAACTTAATGGTACTTAAGTACTATGTTAAAAAAAATGCTAGTTTTTATGCGGTTTTTTTAAGTCCTAATTGTAACCAGATGTCATATAATCAAACAGGTGAATCAAGCAATTCACAACATAGCACTAAAAAACAGAAAATAAAAGAAAGCATATATTAAAAGCTAATCCTGATCTATGTCTACCCGCTTACATGTATACTCTTAGTTGGAGAGTAATTTCATATGATCTCTCTAACCCACTTATATATATATAACCCCTTACCATGTTTACTATTGTCGCTATGTTAGCATCAGGGGTGGCTCTAGAGCTACGTAAAAGGACCCATGTCCGAGGCAAATTTTTAGGGGCGGCATTTGGACCGAATTTGAAAAATACTTTTTTTTTTTTTTTGCGAAAAAATTGGTATGAAAATTTTTTTTTTGAAATATTATTATTTATACTTTGGGAACTTGGTACCTAATTTAAGTACCTGGAATTTTATTTTAGACTGGATTGAAATGGCGACTACTTCTAGTAAAATTTGTAACGCTATATCTCTTTTAAAAAATAAAAATTGTGTGCTGCGTGGGACAATATATTGTAGCAAGTATATGGGCCCCCGACTTCGGGGCACAGGTACAAACGATTGTCTTTTGTATATGATATTGTGACAAATGTACACAAAACAATATTTTGCTTAGAGTAGCATTTGGCAAATTGCAGTTCTTCAAAATTCTGCTTTTTTGTAGAGTTAAAAATTATGTTTGTTAAAAAGATATTGTTCACTTTTTCTAATTTATAAATACATCTCTAAAAAAATTACTTTATTTGCATGCCCATTTAAATATCTGACTGGCTTTTTTGACAGAATTTATTTTTAAATATGTATTTGATTTATCTTTTTTGCAATTTCCAGTTATATATTTGTACCCAGTGATGTGAATCTGGTATTTCATTTCATGTATATTATTTTCTTATTTTGTACTGTGTACGTTAAAGTCAGTTTTCTTACGTGTTCACCCTTGAATGGTTCGAGGCTGGTGTGTACGTTAAATCATGAAACTTGATATGTTTTTTCTTGAATTCTAATTCTAACTTGATATGTTTGCCAGCTAAAATTGGCACAATTCAATCTCTTACATTTAGCTTGTTTGAAATAGCAACAAGTAATTATGTTTTATATAAGTTCGAATTAATATGTATTTTTTAAAACTTAATGTAATATACAAATTCCTCCTGTAAGGTACACCTCTCCGAATAAGGCACAATTAATGTTGCTACTGGTCTCTTTGAATATGGACCTTATGTATTTACCTCTTATTTAAGGGGACATTCTATTTAAGTGATGCTAAAAAAAGTTTCTTATTTCTTTTTGTAAAATTTTAAGATTTCAAAGACAAGTTTGTGTTTCCCTTTAAATAAATTAAATATAACTCTGTCCTGATAAATCAATGTAATTTAACAGAGGAATAAAAAATTGCAATATTGTTTGTTCCACGCTTCGATTTAGAGACAAAACAGAATATGAAATAAAGCGATTGCAACTCGGGGGGGGGGGGTGCTTTTTCTTTGGGTTTACGTAAGAAATAAAAATGCTAGCTTAGGTTGACACAATGCACAAATTGTCAAAAAGATCCGTACAACGGAATATTTTCAATAAATTTCTGTAAGTACAATATTTTATTGCTCATTTCAAACAATGATTCAGTAATTAAACTTTTTCTAATAAGAATTTCATTTTTCAGGAGCTTCAAATTTTAAAAAACCTGTGACTAAGGCATTTATTGGTATATCAATTATTTAAAGATAAATACTGCTTGAATTTCTAATTAAATTAATTGTTTAGCATCAAATGACAAAATATCCAATGTCTGGTCTGGTGGATTTAAATTTCTGGCTCTAGGACATATTGTGTCAAACACAAGGTTCCTTATTGGAAGGTAATGGTATAACATACACCCCGCATTGCGGGGGGCCCAAAGCCTAACTGACGCCAAATACAATTTAGTCCCAAAACCTGATTTTGCCGGGGGACCTTAATATTCTCGATTAGGCCACTGAAGGTACTATTATATTTTTACCCTATTAGGATAAAGTATTAAGGAATATTTTATTGTATTTGCCTTCATGAAAAAAAGGACTGTAAAAATAATATATATTTAGTTTAAAAAATCTCTTTTGTGTGTGTTAAAAGAAAAAAATACATGTGTATACATTTATGTAATAAATAAATTCACATAAGTACATAACGATTTTAACTTAAAGGATTACTGAGTTAAAAGAAAACTAGCTAATATTAATGTCAATGAAATTATTTTGTATTTACATATCCTTAGCTATAGTTAAGAGTACATGGTTTGTAAAATTTCATCTTTGGATTAAATATAATCGAAATAATACTAATTGAAGTCTAAAGGATCTATTCACGTACCTATCACTAATCCTATTGTGGAAATTCTATTATTTTAAATATTATTCAATTGAAAACTTTCTACCGAAGAAGAAGATGCGATTGAATCGTGTCGTATATGTAAGCATTAACTTTTAGGTCCGAGAAAGAGAGAGGTGTTAGGAGTTAGATAATGGAAGTTTGTGATTAACGTAAAGTAATTGAAAGCTAGAAGAGAGCGACTCGTCGATTAATTAATCAATATTTAAAATTGATATTTGACGGTTCAGTCATTAAGATATTAGAATTAGAATCAAATCGACTAGAACTCGATTATTTGAGATATGAGTTACAATTATTTCCAGACGTAAGTGACTCTACTTATAATGAAATATTAAATATCTCATCTTCCTCGCTCTGGCTCCAATACTTTATATATGTACATTTTCTTCCTTGGTTTAGTGAGACTTATAAAAGGATTAATAAATTATATTTGTTTTGATTATGGCTGGTGTTCATTCTGATTTCCAATAATTAATGGATTTTCTTGGAAATCCTTTACAGATGCTAATTTTTTTTTCATAATACAGGCTCCACTTCCAGAACGAGACATGCACATCCTTCATTACTGTTCCCACTATTTAAAAAATGCGATTTATTTGTCTTGTTTATTGTAACTTTTTCTTTTCTGAATCATCTTGTGTTAAGTCAATATAACACTTGTGATTTTTAGATGGTTTTTCTCTCTCTCTCTCTTTTACACATCAAAAGAAATTTAGTAACATTATGTTGCAATTATAAACATAGTCTTATAAGTAATTGTGTTATTGCTGATCAAAGAATCAAAAATGCATTTCTTAAAAATTCTTTCGGAATATTTAAAATTTGGGAATTAGGTCAATAATAGGGTAGTTATTTCAATGTTTATTTTCTTTTTTAATTCAAAGACAGATAAATTTAGTAGAATTATTATCAATTTATTTTCAAATAAGACTGCACATTTGTTAATATTTAAATGTTATCGAAAATATCCCGAAATGACATTTTTTTGAGGAAGTTAAAAGACAGAATTTTATTGGAATGAGAAGTACAATGTATTTTTTTACTATTATGATAACCATGAAAATACTCCAAAACACGTAAACTGTATCAGATCGTGGTACGAATTATAAAGACAAGGCTAGAGTAAAATTGTACCATTGACGCGGAACAACAAAATGTATAACATAGAGAGAAAAAGAGATGGTGCGCCATCATTGAAAGAATGATTGCTGAAGTACAATTTAGCCAGTCAAAATTTGTCATTCAGAGGAACTAGTATGAAGTTCAGATAATGGTAATTTTTTAAAGACAGTTTAGATATCGGCCAAATTCGATCCAGTTATTTCAGAACTCCTTAATAATGTCAGTAAATGCGAAAATAACAAAACGCGTATTCCACACTACTTAGGACAAACATTTTCAAAATTAAATAATTATTATTTTAGCCGAGTCTATTCGTAATGAGTAAGTATTAACGTCACACTGTTCAGCTACACAAGGGCGTTTGGCGATGGACCTCGTAATTTTGAACCATGGTCAAGTGACAAGGACAGGTACCCCTCTCTAAACTACCACACTACTCCAACGTGATGACGTTTCAGCTCTTGACATATTTAACGTGCATCACTCCCCTGCACGACGGGTCTTCAGCGGCACTAGGCTCGAACTCATGATATGCCTGCCCAAAGTCCATTACCTTGGCCACTAGGCTACCATGGCCCTATTCGTAATGAGATAACACGCATTGTCAAAAAAAGCAAAATATTACACTATAATTCTTGTTACTACATCAGATATTAGTCAGAAACAACAAACAAAGTTTTTTATTGAATGTGAGAGCAATACTGATGGTAAGGTATATATTTTAGAATTTTTTCTAGGAATTTTTTAGGAACACAAGAAAGGCTTTCAGATATGGACACATTCTCCGTTGAATTCGAAATCTCTGAAAAAATAGATTTCACCAAAATTGACAAATTTGATTTTCCGAAATCCACAAAAAAGTTAGTTTATAATTAATTAATAAGTAGTTTTTGTAAAGGACTGATTTATATACTTTTCCTTTCATTTCCCGATATTTATGCTTTAGAACATTTTTAAAGATTATATTTTTTGAGTAAACACTGTTGTTTTGCTATTCGAATAGTAAAATGTCTATTTTTATTTCAAAGGAAATATTTATTAATATTTTGTTAAAGTATTTTGTTACGATCATAACCCATTAGCTGACCAAAAAAATAAAGTTTTGCAATTCAAATTTTTGCATTTTTATATTAATGTTTTATTTTTTACTCCGATAAACAGGTAGATAAATTTTTACCTCAATATATAAGTATTAAATATACAAGTAAATACGTAAGTATTATAATGAGTAGATAAATATATAAGTATTAAATTTAAGTATTAGTCAAAATATGAAAAATTCTCTAGAGGGGCGGCACTTTAGGTCTTCGCACGGGGGCGGCCGACACCCTAGGATCGGCCCTGTAGTGCAGTGGCCTTCAAACTGTGTTCCACGGAACCCTGGGGCTCTCAAGGTTACCCATCACAATAAACAATCGAAAAGGAGATTATAAATGTATATGTAAAATGGATTGAAGTTTGTGTAACTACAAGTATCTTTTATAAAAAGCTCATTTCATCATTAAAATTTAAAATTCTATTTGTACTCTATTTGTAAATCTGTCGAGAGCTTAAATGCTCTCCCGTTGGTGTGATGTGGTAGTTAGGAGAGGGGATACTAGCTCAGGTGTCGTCCTCGTCACTTGACCATGGTTCAAAATTACGAAGTCCGTCGTCAAAAGCCCTCAGTGCGACGTTAATGTTCACTCACTCATTTTATGAAACAAAAAAAGGTGAATTAATAAGAAATGAACAATTATTTTATTTTACCAGTATTAAAAACTTTTAAAAATAAACGAAATCTATATCTTTTCTATTCGATAATATCTTGTTCAATTTTTCTATCCGATGAATTTTTCCGTCTTCGATTCTTTTCCGTCTTGCAACCAATTTTTAGTAGCATTAACATCGGAATAAAAAGGTGCGTCTTAGATTCGAATAAATATGGCAATATCATGATTTTAAAGTCGCTGTATCTTTAAATATGCTTTTTTTTCTATTCAATATTACTGTCTGCAGTGCCTGTTTAGGCTCACTTCGATACCTGGGAGCAGAAGATCCACATGTACTCTTGACTCTGGAGAAGGGAAACTTATAATTAGAAAACCTGTTTAAGTCCAGCCTATCCGGGCCCTTCCCGGCCCAGGGCGCCCGCCCCAAGTGCCCAATGGATAAACCGACACTGACTGGTATTTTCTATCATTGAACATTTTCAATTCCCTGGTCAAGTCTGACTAAATTTTTAATATAATAGATGCTGCGGTTTCTTTGCGCAATACATTTTACACATATCAAAGTCAGAATTAAAGTTAATTCGGAATATATCCATTTTAGTAAAATATGTAGTAAAATTTTTATAAAATTTTTTTAGCACTATAGTTAAAATATTGATTCGGTCTAGTTTATTTTTAAATTAGAAAATAAAGTATTCACAAAATGATAATCCAGTGAATAAACTTTTACAAACACTTACTTTAAAAAAAATAATTTTCTAAGTATGTAAACGGTGTTTTCATTAGTTCACGACAAACATTGGTGCGAAGTCTCTAGGAAAGAAAAGAAAGGTACAAAAAAAGGGGGAGGGAGGTAGAAACTTTTATTGCTCTGTAATAAAACAGCAAAGAGCAGATGAAACTGCAGAGTGTGAGGGGGGACTTTTGGTGATACTTGAAAAGTCTTCTGATGGGGTTTTGTGTAGAACAGGGGTGGCCAACCCAAATGACCTTGCGGGACACTTCGGAAAAACATTACAATTCCGCGGGCCACATATAAAATATATATCTCTATGATAGATTTGGATTCATTACAAGCATTTATTGGATTAAGAATTTAAAACAGAACGAATTATTATTGTTTTCATTATTTTTATATGTATACAAACATAGATAATATAATAATGAAAATGCAATGAATCAAATAATATGATTTAAATTTATTTGATTAGTGAGATATTTGTTTCTCAACTCTTTCACTGAGTTTTTGCAAATAGGTCTCAATGCATTTATTTGTACATCGTAATTGGTGTTGCAGGTTTTCGTCCCATAAGTTTGAGCGCAATTTCCTGTTAGATTAATTTAATTTTCAAGGGAAACAAGTAATATAAAAAAAATTTTAAGTCAATTTCTACTTTGAATAAATGCATAGAAAGTATTTTATTAACGATTGAAAATTTTAACAAGATATATATAGATATATGTATAGGGAGAGAGTGAACTAATAGTAGGAATTGAAAAAAAGCATGATTTGGTCTGAATTGTTGTAACAATGCACACCCGGTTCGGCTAGTTTGGCTGAAAAACTGGTTTTCGACGCCAACTTTTGTCATTGTTTTAGCAGTTACATTGTTACAATAATGGAGACGAATCTAAGTTGGTGTTGAAAACCGGTAATTAATTTAATTAATTAATTGCTAATTAATGAATAAATATTAAAAAAAACTTTATTAACATCAAATGCCATCCACTACATAAAACAATACTATTATTTTGTTGCCAAATATGGGTAAAAATTAAATAATCGTATGTTTATCCAACGGTATAAATGTTAAATTTAGGTTATTGTATACTAAAATCAATAACTGTATGTGATTTAAAAAGTGTATTTTATTCTATACGTATACGCAACATAAAATATATCATGTCTATTATTATACGCTTTATCAACGTTGATATATTTCAGAATTTGTACTGAGAAACGCCGGGGAAAAAATTGTAATATTTTTCTTTTGTTCGTACTTTCTTTATTTAAAAATTGTTAAATATTTTTCAGATACACATGATATTATTGATACTGCTATTTATAATAAAAAGTAATGTAATGAGGCTATTATTTGCGTATTTTGTTTGAAAAATATTTAATTATATTTTATAGATAAGAATTTGTCTAAGAAGAAAATTGAGACAATTCTTTGTTGATTTTCTATGTGGACTCGAAATATTTTTCTTATGAGGAAAGAGTTTTTACTTAGATAAATGGAACCAAAAGCGGAGAGCAGAATGCATACAATTTTCTCTTTGGAAACAATTAAATCTCTGCAGAAATAACGTTCAATAATTTACAAAATATCTGTAAATTTATGTTTGGAGTTATCTTTTCGATTTTTTCGACATTTCATAATTGTCCATAATTTTGGAGATCTATTTCAAATAAGATCCATAACAAATTTATCAACTTCCATCCTCTTGAAAACTGACGCATTTGTTGAGTAGTGCAGAGTGCCACTGAGAATTGTGCCGCGTGTGAAATAGGTTGCCAACCCCTTTTCTATCACATGAAAGTAAAATTGTATCATATTGTTTGTTCATTTAATACAGCAGATAAAAACGTGAAATTAAATTTTTCACTGCCTTAAATCCACCTATTCTTTGTTTGAAAATCATTTATTCAGAAAAAATTAAACAGTTTCGTTCTCTAAATCATTTATCTAGAGCATTGATCTTCAAACTGTGTTCCAGAGAACCTTGGGATTCCACGAGTCACAATAAAAAAAAAAATGGAAAGAAAAACTATAAATGTGTATGTAAAACGGATTAAAGTTCTCATGAAATTCGTATAACCACAATTATCTAAAGATGATCTCATAAATTAAAATTAAAAATTTTATTTATGCATAACTTAACTTTGTTGTGAAAAACTTTTTAAACTTTTATTGTATTATAATAAATGAATTTAAAACTTTTTTCTTTATCTATTAGATTGTGAATATACTATTGTTTACTATCCTGAGTTCTACAAAGTAATTTTATTTTAGTTAGTACAATGTTTTGAAACCTTTTACATTTGTGGGGGAGAAAAACACCTATAATGAAGAAGATGGAACAATTTATCGACATATCAACAGATTCAATGCAAAAATTTAAATTTAAGCGAGAACACCAAAATTTTAGGTTGCCAATTATTGCAAAATGCGCAGAATTTCTCACATAGCTGTGAACATTTTAGTGCCATTCACAAAAATGTATTTAGTATGTGAAAAATATTTCTCAACGCGAGTGGCTACAAAAACAAAATATAAAAACGAATTAAACGCGGAATATGAAATGCTAAACTACACATTATTTCCAAAGGACGACAGTTTGTGTAAAAATTGAGAATACTAAATATAATGCATGCGTGCACAGGTGACATTTGGATCAAAAATTAATATTATCAATGAATAAATAACATTAACATTACATCATAAATTTTTTTAATAAGAAATAAAATTTTTAAAAGTCTTTTCCTATAACATCAAGAAAATATGTTTATCTATATACTTTAAATATTATTTTAAGATATATTCTTCTAAGAGTGTGGAATGGGATTCCCCGAAAACCAGTACCGAATTACTTATTAGGTGGAGTAGTAGCCTATGGGTCCCAAAAATAAAAAAAAAGAAAACCCCAAATATTTAGTTATTTTTTGCTGCAAGAATTAGTTTTTATTAAAAATTCGAATAAATAATTATTGTTTAGTTACATATTTTTTTAATTTGTTGATTATTTTTTATTTTATTTGTGCAATGAAATATATTGTTAAAATTTTGTGTAATAAGATTATTAGGCTACAGGGCCCCGAGAACTGGACTGCCTAGGGGGTCTCCATGTCATTTTATCCAACACTGTGGAAAACATCTTACATGAGCCGAAAAAGTTTGACCACTGATCTTTGTCCAGAAATAAGAACTCTTCCTTGGACAAGATTCACTGCTGTTTTACTGCCCCTTGAAAAAGAAAAAAGAACTTCTCTACCAGTTTTACGATTTTGCCCCCCTCCCCCCCAGTCAGGGAGTGTCTCCTTTCGCTGAGGGGAGAATTTTGTTGAAAGGAGTACCGGAGAGATAAATTTATTGCCCATCTAGGGAATCTTAAGAAAAATATTTGTGCCAAAAATTTCGCTATAGCCAGCGCCATCTAGATGTCATGTAAGATGTTAAACAAAGGAAGTGATTCACCTTAAACCAATTTCTTGACATTAAGGGGAGTGACACATCTGGGGTCACATGCTGCAGAATAATTTTTGTGACACTTATCCGACCCTTCTTTCATCTAGACATAAATTGTCCTAAATTATTCCAGAACTTCTCTCTCCAAAATTTCCCTTCACATACAAATTGTACAAAAAATTGCTTTAATCTGGTTTTTAGTGTACTTAAAATTTCTTATGACATTAATTTTGATAGATATGATTTAACTTTCATTTTTTTGACATTTATGTTTGTTTTTTCTCTTTTCTTCATGCACCTATACACTCAGAGAAAATTAAAGAAGGTTGAAGTAATGTGCTTTTATTTATTGTTAGTTTCTTGAGGGCAATGGATATTATTGAGCAAGTGGAAAATTTATCTCTTGATTTTCAGAAAATAATCCAATTATATAATTGAACTCCAAGAGTTGAAATTTGAGCAGACTTCTGTTTAGGAAACAAGATTTTGTTAATTATTTCAATCATTCAATGCTTAAGTTTTACATCAGGTATGTTTATGATTCATTCAGCAAAAGAAAAGAAAAATTTGGGGGACAAAAAATTCAATTCCTGTCACATTATAAAAATAAGTCTAGAATTTCACATCTTGAATTTCAGGAAACAATGTTTTTTTAGTTAATCAATGAATTTCTGAAAAGTATAAAGCAGTTTTAATCTAAATTCTAACTCTTTTTAGTGCAAAAAATTGAAATAGTTGTGGTAGCTTAGTGGTCAAGGTCGTGGACTCGTTGCTGGCATGTTATGAGTTTGAACCTAGTACTGCTGAAGACTCACCATGCAGAGAGGATGGATGCACATTAAATATGTCGAGGCTCAAACACTCCCTTTGGTGTGATGTGGTAGTTAGGAAACAGGGGTGCCAAAGCTCAGGTGTCATCCTTGTCATTTGACAATCATTCAAAATTACGAGGTCTGTCACCAATAGCCGTCATGCAGCTTTATAGTGCAATGTAAATTGAACTCTCTCTCTCTTTCTTCACAAAATTAAAACATTTTTATAGACATCATTTCAATAACAAAGAACTTCTAAAAAGTGTTAACATCTCAACATTATCAAACTATAAATTAATCTTCATAAAGGCATTTTTTAAGTGCATACACATTCACAAAACATTCTATATTGGAAAGTTCATCAGTTTTGGGGTACTGAATCTGTTTATAATTTAATTTGGCAATTGCTTTTCAGAAAGGTATTGTAAATCACAAAAAAGGATTATTCATAGCCATGAATGAAATTTTTAGGAAAAATATCCTGATTCTATCTTTTGCAGTTATTCTTAACTATGTCCATAATAATGCAGAATAAATTTCAAAAAATAATTAGAGACAAATTGTATTCTGGTTATTCTGATTTAAAGAGAGAAGCATACATTCCTATACTTAAAGACAGAAAAATAAGTATTCGTTTTGCATTAAGGCCGAAAATTGCATATATCATCAAAATTCTAAAAACATTATCCTATTATCAATTATATATATATTCTTAGCAATCTTTATTAATATTGGACCTTTTTTTCTGCCTGCTGATGTGCATGCAGTTTGAGGGCTATCCTTTTATATTAACCAAAAATAGCCTTAAAGCTTCTTTCTTCATGTTAGTTAGATATAAGCTTAGATTATTTTAATTTCTCTTATATAAATGTAAACATAGAGGTAATCTAAGTTGGTGTCTTCTTAATAATAACTGTTGATGAACATGATAAAAATGAATGTTCCATGGGATCACCTTTTGTTTGTTCTCAGATCATTTTAAGAAAATTCATTATCTGTACTTAAGCTGAAATGAACTGTTTATGCAAAAGAATTCACAAGTTTCATAAAATATTTCTTTAATATAAAGACAGCATTCAGAAGTTTTTCATAGTTTCATCATTTTTCCATCTAATTTTGTTTGACCATTGTCGTAACATAGAACAAATGGATGTTTTTAGATATGTGTATTTATCAAATTTTTTAGGTGACTCTTCTTTTCGTTTATGATCTTAAACAAAATATAGAAAAATTATATATTATTATGAAATTGTTCTTTGTTTTGATTTTTAAGAATATATATTTTTTAGGATCATGATAAGCTTCTTGTCACTACTTGGGCCCATGATCCTAGTACTGTTGCAATGTCCAATGCCTTACCTATTCTCAATGATGCTCTTTGTCATTCAGCTGTTCTTGTTCAGGTTAGAATTTCATTTTCATAGATAAGATAAATATAGGAATAAGCCATTTCTATTACTAAAACCATTTTATTTATACTTATTTATTTGTTCAATTTGGTAGAATGGTTTTTATTGCCTATGTTACAAATATCTTACTGTTCTGATATTTAGTTTGAGATGTTCAGGAAAGACTTCTAGGGTGCAAATGATTCATAATATTTTTACTGCAGTATGATTAGGGGATCCATAATTAATACTTATAAACTGGTAAACAGATAAATTTTATGATTAGTCTGAAAATTGATTTGAAAATGTATTTTTCCCATAATTAAATAGTCTGTAAAATTTAAACTTTAATTTTTGCCCTTGAGCATGATTATTCGTGCAACAGATTTAATTTCATTTGAAGATCATTAACAAATTCAACAATTATATGATTAAGAATTATTTGATTAATGAATTCAGTGACTTCTCCTGTCTTAGTCTAATTTGATTACATTTTTATAAGGAAAAATATACAACATTCTGGCAAATACTACATGAAATGTGCATTCTAAAAGGGATTTTTAATGTTTTTTAAATGTATCTTAAAAATATTTTTTCCATTGTTTTGTTGCTTTTTGTTATAATAAAATTGTCATTGAGAAATATAAATGTTTTAAAATCGTTTTTCTAATAACCTGTTTATTGATAATAAAAAAAAAGAAGAATAGCATGTTATTAACCCCCTTAACTTGCGCAATCAAGTTAATTCGATCTTGCTTAACTGGCCAAACTGTGCATAAACGAGATAATTTGAGCAGTCGTATTTTATGTTGCTATAATTTTCACACTCGAATTTAGGCAATCGTTATCTGCACTCATAATGCTGACTACGATCCGTCATCGTGATTTCGTAAGCTTAGAGAAAGTTTATATTAAATTTAAATAAATATTATAAAAAGTATTCTTTCATTTGCTGGACATCAGCATTTGGAACGCATGTTTTTTTTAAAAATTGAAGTGAAGAAGAATTTAAGTTTCAGAAAAAAATTAGTAGAAATGCTTTTAAAAAGTTATAGCAGTGCAAATATAAAATAATCAGGTAGACCAAAATCGTCTGGAATTTAACGAATAACGAAACATTTTCCCATTTATGTTCTTCCAACATCAAAAAATGAAGTTCCCACAAGATATTGCATTATGTGTTGTGCTAAAAGGGATAGAAGAGAAAAAAGGAGAAAAGATTTGATTTTTTACATGTGTAAAAAACTTAATGTATACCCAGTAATTGTTTTTGAGCATGATTTGTAATGCATTAATAAAAAAGTTAGAATGAAAAAAATTCTTAAATTAAGAAAAAAATTTATGGTAAATTGAAAATTTCACAGTCGAGTTTTTTTCTGAGTATTTTAAATATATCTATTTTCAGGGTCAAGGAAATGTTGCAGAATATTACTATGTACCCTTTCCTTTGCAAGAACTACCAGAAGTTGAAAAAGGTTTAAAACACTTTTTATTTAATAATTATTTAGCTTAAAAAAATATATGCATTTTAGTTTGCAGTGATTTTTATCTTTTGCCATTAAACATTCAGTGTGTGTGTTCTTCATATTTCATTTTATTCTAATACAATTTTGCAGTTGTATGACACTCTTTTATATAGTATCATTTTGTAAAAATATTTTTATAATTATAATTATATCTGTATTATAAGAAATGTATTTTTAAACTAAAAATTCTGATAATCTTTTGTGTAGTTCATTAGATAGAAAAATTTATAAACCACTAAAAAGTTGAATCAATTAGATGCTATTATGGTATGAATGGTTCAATCAAACTAATATTGCAAAAAGCAGAGTTTAAAATTTAAGTAGTTTATTAGACAGTGTGATGTACCCGCTTTCCTTTCCCTAATTGCTGGGGAAAAGTGGCCTAAATGGGTGGTCAAGAATTCTGACCCCTGTTCCCACGACCACCCTTAGAATTCGATAGCGGATATATTTCCTGGCCTGAGTGGATTTCCGTTTCCCAGGCATCTCGGAAAACAGCGTGTCTGGGGAGGAGAGCCCACATTATGCGCCGGAAAGGATCCCACGCTTTGAGAAGCTGCCGGACAAGGGATGAAAGGAAAGCCGAAGAGAAACCTAGGCTTTAAAAAGCAAGATGCGAGAATTTTCGGGGAGAACCGTCATAGGCCTCTCTAGCGTATAGAGCGAGCAACAAACTGCGTTTGCACCCACGATTGAAGTCGGACAGCGAAAGCCAAAAGGACTGTAACCCCTATTGCAGATAAAAAGGTGTCGACTTCACGTGATTCTCATAATAATGAGTATGTTTTAGATGAGCTGGACTTTACTGTGAAAGAGACTATAAAACTGTGATCCCAATCGCGGAACGATTGTAAAAGTATTAAAGATAATTTTTACTTTAATAAATTGTTTTCATTAGCTGATTTAAGTCACTACAACAGGAAAAGTGACTGGATGAAAATGGCCTTTTCCAAAAGTTTAGTTTTTTAATTTGAAAAAAATTGCAAGATATATCTTTGTTTCTAAAGCTATGGCTTTACTTCTATATGAAACTTCAAAGGATAGTATTCAACAAAAAATAAATGCCATTTGATGTATTGTTGGGTTTTTTTTCTTCTTTGTTGTTGTTTGTCACTTCAGTTTTCTCAAAAATTTGTGATTCTTGAATTCCGTTGAAATTCTTCAATCATTTTGAACAGGAAGAAATTTTGTCTTAAATTGATTTGAAATAAATTACAGACACTTAAATATTTTTAATGTTTTTCTTATAATGGATACTTTTTGTGTATTTATAATCCTATTTTTGAATACTTAACCAAATTCCATGACTGTGCAATTCTGGTATTGAGTTGTGATATGTTTGCAAAATTAAAATCTAAAATCATGTTAACTTTTTGTATTTATTTTTTAAAATTTTGGTGGTTTTTTCCGAAATGTATTAATTTTTTTAATACCGCTGTATCATCATAACCAACACGAATTATTAATTAATTAAAATTGGATTAAAACTCACAAATATAAAAGTTATGAGAAAACATCGTTTTTTGTTTATAACATGTCTCATGAACAAAACTTAGGCATTTAATACTTGCATGTATTTTGTTATGTCATTTTAAAAAATTTGATCAATGATCTTTATGTTCAAAATTCAATTTGTTTTCACCATTTTTGAGAATAAGTGAATTTTTAAATGTTTCTCAGAAATTACACATGTTTAACAAAAAATTAAGCTTTCTTATCAATTTTTAAAAGAAATACTTAATTGGTTCAAACAATTTTACAACTTTTTATTGGTTGTGCACTCAAACAAGTAAAGCAATGGTAGGGAGAAAGATTCAACAAATAATTTCGTATAAAAAAACTGAGCAATAATCATATGAAGGAAAAACTAATGAATACAAGAAAAAGGAAGAAACTCACTAAACTTCTTTAAAATGCGAAGAAAATATCATTGTTTGGCACTCTTTATATCTTGAGATTTTTCCTACTGTCTGTAATAGAAAAGCATTTCTCATACAGTTTTTTTCCTCACTCAAAACACTTTTTAGTATTCCTCTGACATCATTACATTTTCCCTTTTGTTAAAGATATAATATGTGTATCTGATTGTCTAAATCTAAAAATTTAGAGCTCTTTGTATGAGGTCCATGAATAGAATGGATTTTGGTTTCATACGAAGCAAATAGTTATTTCTCAACAGCGATTGTGATATGATTGTTCTCTTCTTCTGTACCTTTGTGTAAATCTGAATGTAAAATCCATCCAACAGCCATATCTAGGGCTTTCGAATGTAGTTTGTTGCTTCTAAATAGTTAATTTGATCCAAAAAATCTATCTTCAACCGACTCTTCCCATTCCCTTGTATATTTTTATAAGATTTGGCTGAGAACTATCTATTTTCTTTTTTAATACCAATACAATCTTCATCATCTGATAATGTATGGTAGTAATCCAGTGTTTTTTTACAGTCTGAAATCGCTTTGAATAAGACATCTGATAATCTTCACTGACAAAGGAAATATGCATAGACCAGGGTGGGGGGAATAAAACCCTTATGCGATCCTCCAAAAAGTCTCTCCAAGTAGGTTATAAGCAATGTCTAAATATGACAAATGCATGTGTTTATCTGGGGCAGCTATGAGTAATCCGGTTCAGACCTGTCAGGAATGTATAAAAAAAGAAGAAAGGGAAGGAGGAATATATAACGAAACTGAGAAATATATCAAAAATCGAGAACATTTTTTGTGAATCCTTATTAGAAATCTTAGTATGAAGAAATTTCTTTGTTCTTCTGTGCACTATAATCAAAGTATATTGTCATATTAAAAACGATATCTTTTTGCTAATATGTTCCATTTATGAAAGATTCCAATTTCTCGCCTAATAGTTTAAAAAATATTTTTCTTAAAAGATAACTTAAAGTTTATCAACAAAATAATTTTGTTTTATTTAGCTTGAGAAAAAATTTTTAAAAAGCTAAATTTATATTTTTCACCGAGACATAATTAGAAACATATCCTTCATATTTTCTTTCTAAATAATTTTTATAAAGCAATATGAATAAAATTGTATATATACCATATTTACTGGAATCTAAGCCGCACTTTTTTCCCAATATTAAATTTACTGAAAATCGGTTGCGGCATATAATTGAATTTAAAAAATGCGTTCGATGGGGCAATTAGTATAAAATAGTTTAGAACCTGTAATTGTTTTATTTTTCATTTTCCACAAAGACTTGTTAAGAATTTGGAGTGCAACTTAGATTCGAGAAATACGGTAATATGTTTCAGTTTTTAAAAATTATGTTCCTTTAATGGAATATTGGTATTTAAAGGGTTCATTTTTTAGAAGAGTATAAATCTTGTTTAACATTGTGCTTTTTCGTTTGTTTTATTTTATTATCAAATTTTTTTAGAGTTCAATTTATTTCGTTTCTTTTTACTCATCTGAAAAATTTAATATATTTCATTATTTATTTACAAAATTTTTTTTTATTAACTATATAAAAATTATTTTATTTTATTTTGCTAAGTTTGCTTATAAACTTGAAATAGGCATTGCAATATATGTTTATGCATTTTAGTTGCTGATTCTTGTGAACTGTCTTGGGAAAATCATTTTGCTGTTAAAATACTAGCTCAAGAGCTTGATTTAGCACATAACTGTGGTTACATTACAATGATAAATATCAATACCTCTGGACAAAGTACAGGGAGAACTGGAATTGTTAAATCACCTCAAGAAAAGTGTATGAATTCAAATGTTGTAGTTGCATCAAGTGAAAATTATGTTAAAGATCAACATATAGCTAAAAATTGTCAATTTTCGCTTGGTTTTCCTGGTGATAATGTTAAGTACAAAGAATCCATACAGTATGAAGAAAACAACTGGATGCTTTTGGATTGTGCTTTTGGAATTCCATTGTTTAATGGACTTCTTAATAAGAAAGTGTGCCAGAGATTATTGGAACAACAGTTTTGCAATAAAGCTAAGTAAGTCACTAATATTTGATTGTTTAAGTATATGTTATTTTAATACATTTGTAGGGTTATGGAAATTTGTCATTGAATTTTTTTGTAATATGAGATAATGGGTTAAATATTACAAATTTACTCTATTTTCAAATGAAATACTATTAATCTTATTTAATTAGGTCTCTTCTATTACTTGGCATTAATTGTTCTGTCAATTATATCTAATTTTCTTTTATCAAAACATAATGAAGATAGTTGTCGAATTATCATGATTATGAACTTAATGCAGGCATGTTTATGTCAGGTCACAGGTTCAAATCTTAATGCTTCTAAATGTCATCTATGCAAGTGTGGATAATGCACTTTAAATCTGGTGAAGCTCTATGTCTTCTCATTGTCATGGTCTGGAACTTTGACAAGTGGTGTGTCTTCTCTGAAGTCATCATCGATTGAGTGTTATTTGAAATTGCGATCTGAAGTTTCGTATCATTCTATCAGATTTTACATTCAAGGTTAATCAACTTCAATTTATGATTTGCCTCAGCTTGCTATGAGCATCAACGAAATCTAAGGACATTTCCCTTCAAACTGTTGTATTGTATCTAAGAAATTTGTTTTTTGCCCAATGGATAAAAATACTGAGTTCATGCATTTAGTCCATTTGAAAAATATTTTTTTTTATTCTGAAGTGTAAGAATAGTATTAACGTTATTCAAAAAGCCTATTGTATTGTTTCATTTTTGGGCAAGTATTTTTTTAATGTTTTGTTTCTTCATGTTACGGAATGGTAACCAAATGTAACGTGCTTGTTGTGCTGATGAATTTTACGAACTTATAAAAAAATATCTTTTGTTATGTATGTTTCAAAATCAAATGTAATGTTTGCTGATCAAAAAAAAAATGTTTAAATTTTTATTTTATATGATTTAAAAATCCATAATATTATGCATCAAAGGAATAATTTCGATCTGGACTGATTTTCATTAGAATTAACTACATTAACTTCTCGTAAGTTATTGTTTATAACATTGATATTAACTTGAGAACAAGAAAAATAATGTTGTGGACTGAAAAATTCACTGACTGTTACTGAAACTATTATTTTTAGAATAGTTTCAGTAACAATTAATTCCATTTCTAAGAAAGTTATAATTAATGTTTACTGTATTATTAATATATTTTTAGTAACATTTCGTTATCTTCTTAGTGTTTAATAAAAAATCTTCAATATATAAAATCTAGATGCATCATTTTTTGTAGCATAATAAAGAAGCTCTGATTTTCCATTCTTATTTTCTGGATTTATTCTTTTATACATTAATGATGAGTAGGAAGTGCAGGTAGGCATTTATCCAAGGCATGCACAATATGTAGACTTTCATGGGAACAAGGATTTTCAAACAAACATGAAAATCTAAAGTGAAACTTTTTCATTGTATTTATTCTTTTTACCAAATTCTGAAAAAAATAAATGAAAGCAGATTTACCTTGCTGTGTTTGCTATTTCAAATTAATTATAATTTTTTGTAATGCATTGAGATTTTGTAGTTTTTTAAAAAGTCAAAAATACCAGCTTTTGTTTCATTTTTAAGATTTCTTTTACTCTTTGGTAGCAATCATTTAAAAGGCATTATTGAGTCCTGAAATGCTTAGAATTAAAATATGTTGCTGCTCTAGCTGTGTGGCCATGATCGTGAACTTGTAACCGGCTGGCTGTTACTATGTTGGAGGTTCAAGTTATGGTGCCACTTAAGACTTGCTGGACTGAGAGACTGATGCTTGTTGAATATGGCAAAGCTCACACATTGGCATAATGTAGAATTTTGAGGAGGGGATTTCTGACAAGTGTTGGCTTTGTCACTTGAATCTGATACAAATTAAAAAATCCATACAAATAACATTATGTGGATGCAATGTGTGACATCAACTTAAGTTGTGTATGTTTACAAAACATTATCTTTGTACCATTTGTGACACATCCTTTGAAACCCTGTAGGAAAAACAAGATTTTTATTGACATGACCAAAAGGAATCTGAAGGTGGGGGATATTTTAAAAGTTAATTTACAGATCTAATGTGATTTTCCTGATCATGAAAAACAATTTCTCTCTGAAAGTTGATCACTTTTGTGTATTATTATTTTTATATATATTTTAAACCATTTATATGCAATTTTTTTCTTTCATTAATAGTCTTCAAAATTTGGTTACAACAAATAGGAAGTTATGTCTTCAGTTGTTGAATTTCATCTCAGAATACCAGGTAAGTAGATTTTTTTTTAAGTTGAAATAATTTTTATGTTGCATATGTTTTTTGTTATCCTAGGTTGTGCATTTTAAAAATAACTTTCTTTAAACTTCAAATTTTTATAGTTTAGAACTTAAAAAATGAGATATGTTGTGCTATTATTTTATTTATCTTAATATTTAGCAGTGTATTATATATATATATATATATAAACCCTAATTTTGCTGGTCCTAATTCAGCAACAGCTTTAGAAATCATAATATGTCTTCACTTTAGTCCATTGACTCTTCTGATTTCTTTAATTTTAAAGTTCTAATTCTGTTTCATGCTATATATATGCTTAGTTAATTCTTGTACAATATACTTTTCCATCATTTTTTAAAGTTGTGTTTCTTGAAATCTGGTTTAAATCTTCTAGCTTTGTTAGTGGTATAATTTAGTATTATCAATTTTATTATACTATGTATTTTTTTCTTTTTATGATTCTATATATATATATATATATGCATTCATTACAAGTATGCTTTTCCTTCATATTCGGTTTCTTTTAATTTTCTAGCCTGTGATAAATTCTGATATTGGGAAGACTTCATCTTTCCTGCCCAATCGTCCAGGATGTGATGTGGAACTTCCTTTACCTACTGTAAATTTAATGTTTTATAATGGTGAGTTGTCAATATGGGACCAAAAATGATCTCACTTGACATTAATGGATCAAGGAAATAATTATTAGATACTTAATTAAATATATACTTTCGAAATTTGCCGTTGAAGCCTTTAGATAACAAGTAAACGTCTAAATTTCTTTAAGTTATCTGATTTCAACTTACTGACACTGAGCAACAATAAAAAGGCCCTTTGTTGCAAAATATTTCAATGATTTTTTTCAACTTTTGAAAATTATCCTGCATGTACCCTGACATTAGATTAATCATTGATCTCAAAACAGGAAAACCTACCTGTAAAAGTTCAAATACCTGTGTAAAATTCAAAGTAATAAATTTTATTATTTTTCCACTATTACTTTAAATATCTTTTTCGTTTAATATCATATTTCTCCCTTTGTTGAATTTATTTCTTTTTATATTTTCAATAATGCATGTTTTTATTTATTAATTATAAACAAATTTTTTAAATGATCCAAAATCCAATGCATGCATCAATTCAAAATATTTGAGAATAAAGCTATTTAAATAAGAAAATTCCTGAATAATATCGAAGATTTTATGAATAGAGTTTAAAAGTTATGGTTAACTTGATGAATGTAATAAAAAAAAACCAATACAGCATTTTTATCTATAAATCGAAATTGAATAATTGCAATTTAAAAAGCAGTATTAAAAATGTTTGCAAAATAAATATTCAAATATGTAAAAGTATCAGTTTTAAGTATTTATCTTTTTACATTTTCATGACATATGTTTGTGAATTTCTCTTATTCAACAGCTGTTTACAAATCAATGCAGTGATAAAGTTGATTTAAAATTTTATTTTGTAATAATAATGTGATAATTTTTTTCTTGGTTTTCACTTATATCCCATGTATGTGAACACATTTTCAATTCAGTTAATACACAATATTCAGTTAATACTCAAATGGGCAAATATTGGTTGTAAATAATTTCTCTCTAATTGTATTTCTCTTACTTATCAGCATTTTACAAAAATTTAGAAAATATTCTCTACAATTAATAAAAAAATTGATTAAGAAATTTATTTGAAATTGATATAATGCTAGTTTTTTCTCATTTTTCACAAATGATTTCTGTGAGCATATTTTTCATTGAATATAGTTTTAATTTTGCAGCAGTGTTGTTAAAAGTTTTCGAAGAATATTTTTACTGAATTCTATTGTTATGGCTTTTTCCTCCCTTATACTTAATATCATTTATTTATCTTTTTAGTTTTAGAATTATGGATTTAAGATTTACAGTTAAAAAGAAACTTACAAGTTTTAACTTAACATTGTAAATTGTTATCTATACAATAGCACTTAAAAATGTAAAGGAAATTTAGAATAGAAATAGTTTTAATTTGTTGTGATTTTAAAATAATAAAAAAAGCAAGACTGTTCACAATCTCCACAATTTTTTTATTTGTAAATTAATAGCATATTTTTAATTCATCATTTAATACTCATTAAATGTATGTATATTAATACATATTTCATAAATGCTCTGTATTCCTTCTGTGGGTGTTTTCATTGTTTTATGCTATAGTTTTATATAAACGTGTACTGTTTTATTTCATATAGTTTTCTCAGTGAGTCATAAATTCATATTTATTAAAAGAATGTATAGGAAAAATAACTTCATAAATTATACTAAAAATACCTAATTTTTGCTGTGACTTCAGTGGCTAATTTCAAAGTGCTCAAACATGTCCAATAATTAATTTCCTGGTCCTCATTCTTGTTATTTGATTGTATTTTTATCTTTTTTTGATACTCATTAAACATACATTTTGAAACCAGAGAGAGAGAGAGAGAAACGTCTTTAAAGTACATACTAGCATTTGTGGAAAAATATTTTGTAAATTGCAGATTATTTCTGTAATTGTTGGCTCTGAATTTATTTATCTAGAAGTCGAATAAAATTGTTTTATATTATATTTTCATTGTTTTAATTAAGTTGTCTTGTATTTATTTGTCATAACTTAATATTTTTAAAAATGGCTTTGAAACCTATTAATGGCATATTGAAAAATGAATGATAATGTCTTTTAAGATATTGTTTTACTTCCATAACAGTTTAATTATCATTTACCTAACAGTACAACTTCATCAGCATTGCAAAAGACTTTATTTAATATTTAAAAGATCTTTAGCTTGGTGAAGCCTTATGATGAGTTAGTTATGTTTATAGATAAAACCATGTAGTTTAGGCATTGTAATAGAGTTTTAATTTACTTTTATTGTAAAATGCACAGATAATTTCATTTGTATTTGTTTTACATATAAACATAATGAAAAAAAATTGATAAAATTATCCCATTAATTTAATTGTGAGGTAAATAATTTGATTTAAAAGTAGAAGTTTCATTTTGAATTACCTCTGTTTGAAAATAATTAAGTTTTATAGAAGTAATTAATGTACTCCTAAACTTTGATATTATACATTAAAAAATTATCTTTCTTTTAAACAATTTCTTTAAACTAATGTACAATATTTAACATTATACTAAAATTGCACAATATTTTCCGCAACTTGTTTTCAAAAAATTTTTAAGCAATATTTAAATTTCAGTTATCATACTTTTAAACATAGTGTAAGGTATAAATGATACATGTTTTTTTTTAATGTTGTTTATGTAGAATGACAGCTCGTCACCCCGAATTATTTGACCACAGTTAATTATTCAATCAATCGTTTCTTTTATCTAATACATATATTAAGCCATCACAAACATATTTATTCTTTTTTTGTACAATATTTTACTTACTCTCGATGCTTTAAACTGTGAACGTAATAAAGTTTTTTAAATACTGGTTTTAGTGTAAATAGATTGATCTTAAATATTTTTCTGTTGCTCAGCTTTATAAGTTTGGGCATGTTGCACAAAAAATAATTAACATAGCCTACCCAAAGGGTTAAATATTATTTGGTGTAACGGTAATTAAATTTTAATACTATTCTATAAAAAACAAAAGAAAATATCTAAAAGAATGTTTTAAAACTGTAAAAAAAAGGGGAAAGGTAGATGTGTGGGATTTCTCTTTAGATGGTTAAAATCATTCTCTTTCCTCTTCTAAAAAACAAACATTTATGCTAAATAGAAATAACATTCGCTTTTTAATTATAAGATCAACTGCCATGCAGGCTTCTTATTACAATAATGTTTGATATATCAGCAAACAACCATATAGAATTGCATGCATATGTAGAAATTTTTCTGTTTGTATTCACCTAAAAGGACATGATAGATGAAGTTGCCCTGTGTGTGATTAGAGGATATATATATCTTCTCTGATACCTTATTTAAGAATGGTTTCTGCACTTTTGCTCAAATTAAAGCAATGACAGATTTCTGAGAATTTTAATTAATAATTCTGAAGTTCTCATAAGAAATTAAAATAAAATCCTGCAGTAAAAAATGGTTCTGAATTTTTGTAATACAGTAGAACATTGTTTATCCGAATGTTTATTATCCGAAATTTCTAATATACAAACCACAGTTCAGATACGCTTTCGAACAGGGCAGTGCTCAACAGTTATTTCGCATGAGACCAAAAGTGACGGAAAACCCAAGGTGAGTGATATTTGGGGAATTTCAGTTGTGTGATTTGGTAAACATCTGCATGGAAAAATATTAGGTCAGTTTGTTTCCAAGTGAGGGGATGTATATGTGCTCTTTTGTTGAGTTGTGAACTGCTATGGCTTCAAATTCAAAATGGAAGTGCTACGTCTTGAACATAGAGACAAAACTAGAAATATTGAATCGTCCATCCTATGTTAACATATTTCTGTGTTAGAGACAGCTATGGAGTGGTACGAATAACAATCAGAGTGCTATCCTACTCAACTACTGCTGTTCAAGAGAATCAGAGACCTTGCAGCAAAAAAACGAAGGTGTACAGTGTTACAGCGAAAAATAAGTTATTATTTTCCACAATAAAGGTAAAGGTGTGACACATTTTGCTTTTACTTCAAGCACGTTTCCCGCATGTGATGATTTTCATTACTCCTATAGTGTCCGGTTTCATATACTGCTTGAATCGCATTTGGTTATCCGAACAATTGCGTATCCGAACAATGTATGGTTCCAATTGATTCGGATAAACAACGTTCTACTGTAATTAGAATTCCTTCGAATTTAAGAATTTTTCACATCCCAATGAAGTATATTTTTTTCTTTATTTGGAAAATTGTATATCTATACATTGCAAAGCAATTTTTTGAAAATAAACATTCACATATACATGCAAACCAATTTCTCAGTTTCTAAAGGTTACTTTACTGTTATTTATCTCTGACTATACTCTCCCCCCCCCCTCCAAAGTATTACATAATTTTTTAGTTAGTGAACTATTATCTGCACAAAGAAAAAATTCTCTTTTTCTCTGATTCTGAAAGTACTTGAGTGTAACAAACAAAAACAACACAGTTATTTCTTCATTTGAAACATGAAAGGTATAAAGATTGAGCACTGCACCTCACAGATGATAGACATTTGATGAAGCCCAATACAAATTTTTTTATACAATTTCTTAATGCAATGTGAGGATACTTACTGTCTTGTAGATAAGACACGAGTTGTGTAATTTTTATTTTATATCATCTGAGTGATTTACATAAAGACGTGTATTGTAGCTTGCTTGGTAAAAACCAATATCTAAAAGAGCCAAAATTGTGGGTGTGGCAAAGTAAACTGAGATGTTACCCCTTTCTCCAAACTTCCACACCTACCTGAGAATTTTGAACCTTAACTTGGATAATATTATTATTGTGCATTTTTAGCAGATACATTTGAATTGAGCTCAAAATAAACATTTGTATTATCTCCATATCTGGCTGTTATTCGAACTCAAGCATCAGTAACATCTGGAGGCACCGACGAGATCAGGAAGCGCACCGGACGGATGCAAGGTCTTCGTCCGCAGCATCTTCAAAGGTGTAATTTTCATTTATACCCACATTACTACTTAAATTTAAGTGTAAATTTTAACTTTAAATATTTTCTGTAATATTAACATTTGTATTATCTCCATCTCTGACTGTTATTCGAACTCAAGCAACTGTAAAACTCAAAATGTTCTTTCCAGTCATTAAAACTTATATTTTTCTTTCACAATTATTCATAGTAGATTATGTAATAGATCACTTTAACAAGTACAATACCAATTTGGTTGAGAGAAGGGCAACTATCTTTTATGGTATAGTCCACTAAATTCCAAATACGTGAAACTTGTCAGTAGAACAATATCATTCTACCAATTATACAGCTCAGTAATCTTTCCACATTTTAAGTGGAAAATGCTTCAGTGTATGACCTTGATTATTATTTGCGAACTCTGTGCTTGCATTATTATATTGTTTTATATGTAATAGGTTCAATATGTATGTAATATACTGAAGTCACAAAAATTTCATTGAGGGTCACATGGTGCCCACAGGTGATGCACTGCTAACCCCTTTATGCATTGTAAAATTTTATTCAAATAATTTTATCAATTGTATCAATATTTGGATGAAACACTAAATTTTGTTTATATTACTGAGTTATATGGAATACTTGCATAATTTTATAGAAATATGTTGCTTTTAATGTATGAAATTTTAAATGTTTTAACTACTGATGTATCATTAAGAAGAATTCATTTTAAACTGTGTGATGTTATATTCTAATAATCACAAAAATACTCTGAATGCAGACCATAAAGCTTTAATTTTAATCAAACAAATATTCAACAAACATAGTACACTTGCTGTCTACTCTAAATTGTATCAGGAATTTTCGATGGCCTATCCATCGAAGAAGACACATTTCATGATATGTATTTTCACCACATTTACATGGCTACTGTTTACATGCAGAATTATGCATTTTGTTTAACTAATGTGAAATCACAGCGTATTTAGTTCAACATCTTTTTCATAAAATATGTTATTTATGAAGCAATGTTTCTAATTACAATATCTATCAAAATTTATTTTTTCTAATCATCACCAATAATGAAACTATAAATTATCAAATTATCAACCATGTACGTATCAAATACCAATATTTTAAACCTGTATTACTTTCATTCATTTCAAATTTCTAATGAGGTGTCGAAAGTATTTTCAAAAATATCTACCTGAAATAAATAACCAAAAGAAAATAAATTGGTGTTCAGTGCATGCAACAACAACAACAAAAAAATCTTGAACGTTTAACTTCGGATTAGAATCGCATTTTAAAGATATATTTGTATATCATGACAGAAATTTTTCATTTGTATTGTTGATTAGAATATAACAATTTTTTTTCTCCACCCAAATCTGTTTTTTTGCAGATTGTATGTAAAAACAAAATGCTTTTAAATAAGGCTTGTACTTTGGAAAATTAATACATATGCATGTGACATGTACTTCCAATTTACTTCTTGTCAAATCATATTTTTTTAATAAGTCTATTTTTATTCATTATTCATAGATTATAAATATTTCCAGTTGTATGCATTGTGATGAAAAACCTTTTAACCAAAATTATATAAACCATTTTTTTTTTTTAATTTTCAAATATCACTTAAAAAATGATTTAGCCAGCCTAAAATTTATATAAAATAGTATCAATGGGAATTTTTGTGACAAATGGTTTTAACCATTTAATCATCACATTTTTTGTACATCAAAGAACTTTGTAATATTTTTGTAATAACAGCAATAAAAGTGAAGAAAACATTCATGACTTTTGGTTATAAAATGATCGGTAATTCATTTTAAAAACTTGCATGCTGTTAACTAATTTTTATAAACAGTGTGTAAAAAGCAAAATGTTTAATAAATAGTTTAATACATCGACACAGTATATAATGATAATGGTAATCTAGGTTAATAAGGATGAATAAATGATACATAAATATGTAGCAAAAATATAAGATTCATGCTTTATAAAAAACTGAATACATCTCGTTTTGTTCAAATTTCTTAAAAAAATTTACCTTAAATTAGGTGAACATGTATGAAATGAATGATTCGTGAGTTTTTGGTAAGCGTAATTGGAGTCGTATTTCCTTGTATTGCCCTGATGTTATTTTTCTTAAAAATAAAAGTTAATTTTAAAATATTTTTCCTGAATATAAAAGACGACTTTAATTCTTTTATTTTGAATTGAAATAAATATGGATCTTTCAAATAAAGGTTAATATTTGAATTCGTATATATTATATATGCTCTTATAATAACATAAATTTTTATGTAGTGAAAACCTCTAACTCTTTTCTTTCAAGGGCAAGATTAGTTGTGGCACAGTAAGGCTTAGAAACATCTAATAGTTCATGATATGTGAAGGAATCACCTTTTACAGCTATCAAAGAGACCCTACACGTACAAGAGATACTACAGCATGTGAGAAAGCAGCGATATTGAAAGTTTAACAATGACTAAAAGGTCAAATGATCTAAATCCTTCCAAATAAACCAAAAAATTTCGAATGTTGTAGAATTCACTTTTTAGGTGTATCATCACTATATCTGCTCTCTGAAGTCTACAAACTCATAAATTTACTTCAACTTAAAAAAAAATTGCTGCTGCCTGTAATGCTTTGGTAAATGTAGGATTCCCAGATCTAGTCAGTCACTGGACGAGTTTGAAACAGTTTTTCAATCAAGGTATCATCTGCAAGAGATGTTAGATCACCCAAATCACGATCATTCACGGCTATTTTTCTCAGAACTCTTCTCATAATCTTTCCAGATCTGGTTTTCGGTAAATTTGGTGTAATATGCAAGTATTCCGGGGTAGCAAATGGTCCAATCCAATAACGAACTGTAATGAAAGAAGAAAAATATTTTTATCGTACAATTTCATCACCTGATACTGATTTTTGTACATAAATGATAATAGAATCTAACACTGTTCATATTTCTATATGATCAATTATCAATCAAAATTGTTGTCGTAGTATATGTTCTAAAGTTACATTTTAACAAAATACACACAACTCTTGAACATACACATGCACACAGAAAACTATCAAATGAATGCATCTATTCTAAATTTTCTTATACATTGATGCATTCTTAATATCAAAATTTAAAATATTTTTGGTTTTGTTAAGTAATAAAACACACATAATTCAAGAAAACAATAAGAAATTTGTGGAATAACTTAAATTATATTGCTGATATGACATTGTAAATTACACTGCTAGTCATCAAGCGCAACTACAGGAAAGTAACATCCAAATCGCGAGAAAGTTATTCCGTGCATTTATCACGATAGGGTACACAATTTATTAACATTTTAGCTTTGACGCGCACATTATGAGAGCTTGTAACACCAACAACAAGAGTTACATAAAGAACAGAATTTTTTGAAATAATGGAATTCCTTTTTTGAGCAATTGCTCTGCACGAGCAGTTTCAATATAAAAAAAATATGTAGCTGCAGCCTCGAAAAAGAATACAAACGTCATTGAAAACACATTTCTTAATTAGACCGAGAAAAAATTGTTGCCTATTGATAATAAGGATTATCCTTCCGTGAAATCGATGATCGTGTCAGATGTATCCAAGCAACACTGATGCAAATCTGAATTGATGAATACAGGAGAGAGAACAACTGACCAATGACACCGATTACATTTACCTTATTGTATTACCAATCTTAATGGTAGGCATATTGTGTGCATGACAGTGATGGATAGGGCTTCCTGATCAGGAACCCTATTAGAACAAAAACAGTCTATTACAGAATAATCGATGTCCACATGTACCATTCGACGTCGTTTACAGAGAAATAAAATGTCCGCAAGGCGTCCAGCGATTTTCTTTGTCTCAAAACCACTAACGTTTGCTTCTGCAATGATGCATTGAATGGTCGACATGAATAACCAAATGGCACAACATTGTCTTTACAAACTAATTAAGCTTCTACTTGCATAAATATGACTGTCATATTAGAGTTTAGAAACACTGTGTGGAGTGAGTTTGCTTAACTGTTACCTTATATATCGTCATACTGTCTTACACCCGTTATTTTGGCTTAAAATGATACTGGATCTCACTCCCGCTCCCACTAGAGAGTCTTAACGGTAAAATAACGAGCCAGTTCTTTATCTCTGAGGGTTTGGAACCTGTTGTCCTGTAGTGCCTTCAGAGCTTATTGCGGTCACATTCCAATAAGCCAATGCGCTATCGCAAAGAGCACCCAATGTTCAAGACTTCTTTGCTCACCAGATTATACTGCAGATACTTGCCTGTTTCTATCTGTAGCCAATTAAACAAGCGTGGTCGTTGAGTGGAGAATGACTGTCCTAGCATACACCATCCGTTGCTACACTAGATCATATTCGGCAATGTGGGAATATGTACCTAACAAAATACCGGAGAAAACTCTTTCATCTAATGGTGAAACCTACTCGTAGCAGCGGTTATTGCCAACCATAGCGGCAACACTCAATGCTGATTTCATCGTCTTTCCCACCTCACAGAAGTCTGTATTTTCAATCATTTTACCTTTGTACAATGTCTTTTTTACTTATATATTAATCATAAAAGGATGTTAAAATTGGTATAGACAAAACAAAATTTTCATACATGAAAACCTATATTTCTTAAAATTTTCTAATTCTGGTTCAAATTTAATAAGATTTTGAACAAAATGAACTTCGACTTTTGCATTTATTATTATCTCTATAATTTGACTTTGACGTCTTTTATCCTCCTTGGTGTTGCATTTTGGATGGCCAGCAGTGTATTTAACAATTAAAAGTTTTAGATTTTGTTACATTAAAAACACAAGATGTACTACCTTTTTCTTTAAGCTGTTTTCCCATATTTTCATTGAATTCTCTACCCTGAAAAAAAAATATATAAACTGTGGCATAAGAAACAGAATTTTGTTAGTTCAAGAACTATATATTACGAAATCATTTTTGTTTTTCATTAATCCTTTTAGCATTTGAGTTAGAAAATACAATAGAGTTTAATTATACTCATGAAAAAATATTTCTTCAAAATATGAGGCTAATAAAAAGAAATGTCCCCTCCCCTCTCCCATTTAATCAACCTTGATGACCCATTTTAACTTAGTTCACGTTTATCAAAACATTGGAAAACTAATTATGAATTCCAGGAAATTAATGTTTTTATTTGTGTCAAGCACACTATCATATTGGTATATAGATGCTGTGTACTTCACAAAAGAAGCGATATTTTTTAATCAGTACTTCATTTTTTCGTGTTAAAAATAGCATCTTGGTGTTTTTGATTTTCGAAAGTATCTTAATTTTGGTTTTCGCGTTAATATTGAGAAACGGTATAAAGGCTTAATAAGATTACCTCTTTCAGAGTTATGAAACAATAGAGGCATTCGCCTTTGACAGGATGGGGAGTCGAAACCACAGCTGTTTCAGCAACATCTGGATGCGTTATAAGAGATGACTCAACTGCTGCTGTTGATAATAAATGTCCAGAAACATTTAACATATCGTCTACTCGCCCTGTTATCCATAAATAACCATCGCTATCTCTTTTGGCTCCTGCAAGAAAAGTTTGTCACTAAACGAAGCTGAAAGGAACTGATACTTAAAAAATGGCGCTAAAGAATTAAACTAAGGAACAAAATTTTTATCCCTTTCTATTTAACAATGAATTAATTACAGTGAAAATCGTTTAAGGGGGTCCGGCACGTCCATAGAAGCCCAAGTTAAATTACGTAAGTTTATGTACCTTTTCCTCGTAAACTACTTACTTCCCATGGATAAAATTTTTATAGCAGGTTATTGTACTATCAATAAAACTTTAATGAAGGGTTTCGATTTTTTGTTTAAAATTAAAATTATTATGAATTTTTCAAAAAATGTCCAATTTTCTCCCCAAAAATTTAGTTTAAAAAAGCCTTATCTAAAACAGTTTGCTAGATATATCTAATATTCCCTCCATTAAAATGTATAAACTTGTAAAAAGTATGCTCACTGAAAATTTGAGGATTATATAATAAGTAGTTTTTGAGAAAAAGGTACAAAAAGTAAAAAAATATTACATTTTGAGAAAACAGGCTTAAAGTAAAAATTTTTAATTTTTGAGCATTTACTTTTTTTAGCACTTTTCAGAAGCATATGAAGCATTTTCTTTTCCATCTGCTCCTACAAAAAGCTCTTCTATATACATAATTTTCTTTTTTTTTTCATTATTTTTAACAATTTAGCCTTTTTTGTGATCTCAAAATGTTTTCGTTCGGCTACACGAATCCTACGTGCATCAAATTTTTTGAAGCATGGCACACAATTCTAACTTGGTTCAATATTACAATGTTTTAAGATCATTAATTTTGCTACATGACTCATATTGAACTGCGCGATAGCCATATTTACCTCAATTTTAGCGTTTTTAATTCCACCAATGTAGATTTTGGAATCACTGACCATATGGTGTTATTAATTGACTCATTTGAACAAAAAACGTGTACCCATACACTTTAATTTTTTAACTTGAACATCATATGGATTTGCGCTCATCAGAAACTTATGCAAGGGAAAACACTGGTGCTCTTAGCAGAGCTCATTTGATGCATCTCAAGGAGTAACTTCACTTAAAAAATAAATAAAAATACTTCTAATTATCATATATCATTTTAAACAGAAATATTTGAACTCTTAGAAAATATAAAAAAGTGAAAATCGATAAATATTTGAAAATTCATGTGCCCTCTTAACACGAAACTGAGAGGACTGAAATATTTTTTCGTATTAAAGGATATTGAAAATAAAACATATATTTAATAAAGTTAAGCTTATTAAAGTACACTTTATTTAAATAGATATGTATATGTTCATGCTTTTAATAAAAATCAATAAAACAAAACATTCACAAGAACTTCAGGAAATTTATACAAAATTTAGCAACACCAAAATCTTTACAGATTTCCGTTTCCGTCTTCTGTTTTTATTCAACAGACTTAAGAAACTGCATCTTCATTTTAAGCGAAATAGCAGTTTGCTTTCCCCTGAGCTCTTTGCCGTCGTGCAGATAAAAAAATTATTCTGAAATAGAAAAAAACGCGAACCAAACTCACTATTATTTGCTCATACTGTGATGTCACCTAATTCCAAAGCCAACTGATGAGAGATGGGATGTTTTTTTTTACAAAAGTATTTGTAAGGGTTAAGGGTAAAAATAGCTTTGATAAACGAAATTGTCTAATGTCACTGGTTATTCCGAGAATATTTCAAAGCTAAGTTAGCTTCCTTTCTACGAAACATATGAAATCACCTCTCTCATCTCACATCCCTCTTAAATCTCCCCTGCACAGCTGGTGTTTTTCGCATTTTGTTTATTCCCAGAAGTAAAATCTTTTCTGTTAAGAGAAAAAAATATATTAAAATACATAGTAGTTCGGTGGGACCACTGTATTATTTCGTGTTAACCGTTATTTCGTATGCGTTTTCTCGCTAAACGTATTTTACTGTATGTGTATTTAAACTATTAATGTACTCTCACAGCAATGCATGTTTGGAAATAAATTACGAGTTGAGAGAGAGAGACACACACACACACTCATGTCCCAAATTAAGGTCACAAATATAAACCTGTGAAAACTTATGAACTTTTTACTGTGTGTCGTCACGAAATTTTGTACAAAGACATATTACAATGTCAGAAAAAATATAGCATCATAACTATATGAAAAAAATTTTAATTATGAATTAAGATACAAGTCACAACAAAAAAGTGTTAAATCATGAATCAGAAATAAAGCATTTTACCTCGGGAAAAGTCTGTCTAATATTGAGTGTGACCCCTGTGAATTGCTATACAAGCCGCACAACGAGCTGCTATACCGTTTATGAGGGTGTCAATAAGTATTTGTAGCAACAAAGCTCTTTTTTCTAAAAGCGGGTCTTTTAATTCCGAGGGGGTCCTGGGAGGGAAGATATGCTAAAAAATAGTTTTCCTGTAGACCATCTAAAACGTATTCAATAGAATTGTGATCCGGAGACCTCGAGGGTCAATCAATAAAGCAAATATCCCCTCCTTCATGAAATTCACAAACATGAGAATTCTGTGTGGCCACACACACGCATCATCGTCCATAAAAATGTAGTCCGGGCTCATAGTACCCAGAAAACCTCACATAGTCTTCCAGGATCTCAGCCCTATAGCACTGTGGGTTGACAGTACCCGCATCAAAAATATGCAGTGGTGTATGACTTCCCAACATTATACAGCTGCACACAAAGATTTCTTTGCCAACAAATCTGTCGATTTTTGTTACGAAGGAGGGATGAAAGCGATCTCCATTTTCTCTCCAGGAGAAGACTCGACGAAAATCACTTTGTCTGGTACATTTCAACTCATCACTGAAAAGAACATGCCCCCATTCTTGTGGTGTCCATGATTGATGTTTTCAGCTCTACAATATCCGATCTTTCGTACTACCTGCGATCAAAGGGAAGCACAAGACTGGACACCGGGCGTAAAGGGCAATTCTCTGCAAAATGGCTGTAGACTGTTTGCCTGGAAATTCTGCTTCAGTCACATCAGCAAGGTCACGAGCAAGCTGATGAACCGGAGAGGAGACCATTTTAGGGGTCACTTGTCACCATCGAATCACCTCCGCTTGAGACTCTCCAGCTTTAAATCTACCAATGGCTCTCCATCTCAAGGAATGATCTAAACGATTATGAGAAGTCATTCACGCTGCAAACAGACCAACTTTTTTGTTTAATGCAATATTCCCAAAACTGGAGGCAAAATTCTCAGACGCTTGAACGGTCTAAATCCAGTTAATTCTGCAAAAACTAACGCTAAATAATATCTTTTCCTAAGCTAAAAGTTAAAATTGTACTACCCGTTCCTCAAAATATATAAAATACAAATTCTATTAGTTTGACTGTAGGTATTTTAAATTTCTTACGAAAAACATGTTTGTGACCTTAATTTTGGACATGAGTATATATATAAACAAATAATAAAATAAGAAGAGACAAAATTGTACTTCCTACAAGGCTAAAAAAGAAAGAAATTGGATTCTAAGAAACATATCAAGAAAATAAATGGTGCAAAAGAAAACTGTACTAAAATTGGATAAAATCAGACAAAACAAGAAGCAGAGATGTAGAGCTATGAAAATTGGAGGTACCAAAAGAGTCTTTGGACTAAAATGGAGATCTATTGAGATTTCTAAAGTTGTCGCTGAAATAGGCTAGAGAATTTAGGGTTAAGCAATACTTTATGGATCCACCTTCCCCGTCCAGCAGAATTTTTCGACATAATAGAAAAAATAGAGCCATGTTGAAAAATTAGACCTATATCTATCACGCGTGGATGGAACACCAGACAGTAAAATAAAATGAAAGTGTGAATAGAGAATAGAAAGGTTTCTTTTATAGAGATGAATATTAAGAAAAAAACGTTTTAAGGAAAAACCAAGATAAAAACTTAAGTAAAGCATACGTTATCTTAATTTTTAAAAAAAAATGGTTAAAATAACATAGAAATATATTTAAAAATGAATTTACTTGAATAGTTGTAATCCAAGCAATTTTTGCAGAATTTTTTATGATTACCTTGTTTTAATTCATTATCAGTAACTAAATCATTATTTCTTTTTATAAAATTTTAGATAATAATTCGAAATATAAATAGGTGTAGGTTACTACACCAGAATGGCATTTTTATTATGTTAAAATCAAAAGAGTCCTTTTAACAAAAATATTACTTATTAACAAATTATTCTTAGCATTTAATTGAAGGTCCAAAAAGTTATCTAAATCATTATTGTATAATTAATTTTTAATAAATTGAAATATAGGGGATAATAATTAAAATTAGGAACATATAATCTACTATATTACTAAACATAATTAAGCCAGCTATGTATCTAAAAAAGCAACAAGATTCGTAACTAATAATATCATGTTCGTAAAAATGGAATTAAATATTGGCTAAACAGTTACTTGCAGGCCTTACTTGTGGCAGTCCTTTAACTTGCTGATAATAAGAGTTATTATGAAAAATATGTTTCACTTAATGCTTTGAATAATAGAAAGATATTTATCATATTTTATTAATTTATTCAAAGAATATTTGTTATAAGCTGTTTTGAGAATTTTAAACATGTCTCCTATATCTATGTGGAGTTAAATAAATCTTCAAAATCATAGATATAAATGTAGATAATTTTTTTAACTTACATCTACTAAATAATGTCTATATTATTCTTAACAATAATCGAACTACTAATATTGTCTAATGTGGATTGAATAATATTTTGTAGCTTCTTGCCCGGATGTGTAATATATATATTTAATTTCTTTTGTTAGCTTCACAAAAAAAAATAATTAAATGTCCAATTCTCATTGTACCGAATTAGTTTCTACCTATTTTATTCTTGAGGCTATCAAAGAGTTAACCCTTTCACGACTAAGGGAAACATTTCCCCCCATTTTTTAAATTGGGGGTTTTGGGATTTAATTATAGTCTTATCTGCATATTTTATACAGAGTGTCAAAATCGAAGGAATGCCGAACGCAATGACGTAAACAGGAACGTTTAGAAAATAAAAAGAAAAAATAATTTTTAAACCAATGGATGCTAACGATAAAACATTAACGAGCTGCATTCTGTTATTATTTCAATTTATTGTGCCATGTAATGAAATATATTATTGTGTTTTTTCACATGTTTTTTTTTCGTCGAGAAGTATAATTTTGTGCAATAATAAAGAATAGTTGATGAAACGAAAAAAAACACCTGATAAAATTACACATTAATTCAAATTGAGTTGAGACACTGATCCAAAAAACTACACATTTTTACGCATTTCTCTTTTGATTCTTATTTATTTTACGTCTAAACAAACTAAAATAAACAGTTACATGCTAATATTTACTATTAGCAATCTTATGGTCCTGCAAGGGTTAAGTAATAGCTATGACATGGAAAAGGCATCGCGTGAAATTCCATTGATCAAATTTTCATGTTTTTCGGGGATTTCAAACAATTAATTACGAAGCTAATTTTTAGATCAGTCATTGAATAGACTTCATGATAAAAAATGGCAGTTTATAAAAATCCTATGACATTCGATTGTGACACATTTAAATAGGGAAAATTAAATTAAAATTGTTATAATTAAAGAATAAATAAGTTTTTATTAGATATTGTTTGTTTAAATTAGCCATCTTTATCTTCATAAAAATTTATTTTGACTTCGTTTTCGTTATTGATTTCTTCTTATTAAGACTGAAATGTGAATATAATATTTCCAATTGAATTGACAAAACTACTGTTTGAATATGATTAGTGTGGGAATTAAAAAAAATCTATGGTAATTTTTTTTTCATGCTATTTAAATAATACAAAAAGAGTGGATTTTTGTGAAAAATGCTTTTCTTGGGATGAATTTGGGAGATATAAATAAGTTTTTTGTTAATTTTTCCTGCAATTTATTTAGGAAAAGGAAATTAATGTATCAATAAAGAGCTTGATTATGTATCTGGCTACAAATGTAGAATTTCTTTCCTTCTATGTTCTAAAACAAAAGTAATACGTTAGTTTGAATAAATTAGAAATAATAGTCCCAAGTAACTTTCATAGGCGGAAATAGGAAAGAAATGAATAACTTGAATACTGAAATCAACTGTGATAATTTTTCGTCATAATTTGTGAGCCTAATTTGAAAAGTCATTCAAATGCCCAGAACTTAACTTACTTTTGCTTTCCATTTAAGGATTATTTAAGTGTTTTTAATATCAAGCGGTCTTTAATTCTATCTTCTGGAATTAGAAAATATGTTAAAGAAACTAAAGTAAAATAACAATCAATAGCTTTTTATTAATGCTATACTCTTGTGTTCAGCCCTTGTTCTTCTCCTAAAAGGGGCTCAAATCTCCACCCAAACCTTTTTGTTTTTACCAAGAAATCGTGAAAATAATAAAAAAGAAATAGGATAAGGAGAAATTTAAAATTTCAAGCATTATTAAATCCATTTACGTATTGAGCACATCTCTTAATTTGAAGAAACATTTTGCAGAATAAAAACGATATATTTTCACAATTTAGCTCACTTAACCCTGCATCACTCGAGTGAAAAAAACGACTTACAATTCTCGAGCAGGGTATGTCATACTCAAGGGTATTTACATTGTGTTTTTATCGTAAAATTAGCATAAAAAGGAAGAAAAGTAGGAAATATAAAAAAATATGTTTATTGCATTTTTCAAACACAAATTTAGTTTTTGTGTTCTTTTTATAAGGGCATTAGTGCATTTTTTATAACACTCCATTAATCTCGTCATAAGTGAGTACGATGTTTTCCATGTGGGTCTTATTTTTTTTTAATCTGTATCTTTTTAAAACTAAACATATAGGAGTATATAAACTTCTCTATTCTTTAAATTCAAAAAATTTGGAATTTCTTTTTTATTTTCTCTATTGTTCCAGCAATAGTTTTTTTTTTAAAAGTTCATCTGAAAGGGGATAAGATGTGTACCAGTTGTCTCCTTTAAAATTACGTTCTTCCCAAATGTTTTTGTGTCTCTACATATAAAACATTTATTTTCATCAGTTTCTTCCTTTTCTAAATCTGGATCGATTTCAGAGGAAGAATCATACTTGCGGTTATACTCTTCATCATTTGATTTTTCCTCGCCATAACCGCAAAGAGAATCTCTTCATCCGAAAATACTGTTGCACTATATCTATTAAATTACTTAAATATCACATTTCTTCATCATAACTACAATAATATGTCATAGCATAAGGAAGATTTAAAACGTGTGCTCATGCACTCAGAACTGCAACGGTGATTCACGCGCAGGGGAACGTGACCTGGGAACGCGCAGACCTGGTACGTCTTAAGACTCTTTGAGGCCCTGGTCCCAGAGAAATCAAGATTTTTTGAGGTCCTGGGCCCCTATGCAAAAGTAGGCTTACGTGAAATCTTTAAAAGTAGATAGTACATAGCATGCATTCAAATGGTAATTTGAAACAAATGTACATGACTCATAATCTTAAAACTCTAGGCACAAACCGGCTTGACCAATGACCGTATTTCGACTTAAGGAGTTGAATGATTGTTTCTGGTATTAGGCCTAGGCTTAGATATGGACAACGGTCATCACATAATAAAACAATCTTACCACTTTTGCCAGTTGACATGCAGTTTGAAATTCCTTGTTTTTCGAAAAATATGTACGGGAATAACATTTGAGCATTAAAATGATCCGGATCACGATCTTATTAACACAGAGTCAACAACGAAACGATGCCCCCACAGAGGGTGAGGTCCTGGGCCCGGGCCCAGTTGGCCCATGCCTTAAGACGTCCCTGGGTATGACATACCCGAAGACGCGATATTCAAAATATATATTTAGAATTCGCCTACAAGCTAAGACTTCCTCAAAGGATATGACCTTAAAGTCAGCTACACGAGAAACTATCCATTTTTCAAAAAGCTTTAGAAGAAGCGTTGAAAAGAGTTAGAGGGTGGGTATGATACACCCTGCGCGAGAGGTGCCGAGTTAATTTCCTCTATTTAATTTTGCAACCAAATTCTAACATTGATCACGAGACTGCCCACTGGTCAAAATCATAGACTCGTAACCGGCGTATCATGAGTTCGAGCCATAGTGCCACTAAAGACTCGCCTCGTAAAAGGGCTGATGCCCATTCAGTCTGTCGTAGCTCGAAGTCCATACGATGATACGAGTGGGAAAGTTAAGAGAAAAGGGTTCCAGTTCAGATCTCGTCCTCGTCACTAGACACTTTTAAAATCACGAGGTCCGTCTCCAATATAGCCTTCGTATTGCCTATTACTACGACATTACGAATCACCCTACATTAATCACGTTGTTATGTGGGTGAATAGGGAGATTCAAAAATGCGTATTTCAGCGTGATAACTATTAAAATTACATGAAATTTGAAAAGATATTTACTGTGGTTCGAATCATACTCATAATCAGCAAACATTCTCTCTCTCTCTCTCTCTCTCTATATATATATATATATATATATATATAATCCATAATAAGTTTGCCAAAACTGCAGTCTGCTGTATAATAAACAATTTAATATAACTTAGATCTTAGATCACAGCTAATCTAACGTAGCTTTCTTAATGAAAAATGTTCTCACTCTTTTATTCTAGGCTAAACTTATTCACACTAATCGTGTCAAATGATTTTTTTTAAATCAGAACTCTATATTCCTTAAAATGAATTAGGCCAAAAATTGGAGAGTCGCAGTATGTTGAGTGCATCAAGTACTTTTTTACAGACTACTTTTTTTAAAACAACTTAATTATGAAATCCTTTTTTATGTTCAGAATATCAAGGTGTGTCACGGGGCTCACCCCTAAAAAATCAAAATGGTCCTGAATTTAATTAAAAAAAGACATTCTCACAAGAACGAAAGTTCATTTTTATGACAAAGTGAGATTTTTTTTTTAAAGTCATCAATATTTTTTACCGATTATTTAGTCGATTTAAGAACTGAGACTTTTTGAACATATTTCAAACACATGTGTTGTCTTTTTAAAGAAATATATGTCTTTCATTATTTATTGAACAATTATGGAGCAAAAATTTAGCTGATTTTTACAAAATTGGATATGGATATTTTTATGATACAAATATAGTAATATTTATTAGTATTATATATATACTCGTGATTTTTCAAATACATTCGAATGAGCTCAGATACTACCAATTAATTTTTAAAAAAATAAATGATATTTAATCATAAAAAATTCTTTTAATTTAAATAGACTGAACACATATCGTGAAAATAGGTTGCTCGATATATTTTTTAACGAGGATTAAATCAAAGAAAATTTTCTTTTTAAATACAGTAGAAGTCCATTAGTCCGGCATCCAACAGTCCGGAATGCCCGATAGTCCGGCATCGCTTCGGAAAATTGTAAAAATTATGGTTTTCTCCAAAAGTGTGTCTTTAAAGCAAATAAAAACGCTCGAGAGCTATTCGGAAGTTTTCGGGGTAGTTCGGGATCATCCGGAAGCGCTCGGTATTGTTCGGAAACAATTAGCGGCCGGCTAGTCTCAGCTGTCACAACAAATTCAGGTGCAGTACAGCTCCGTTAATCAATCACGAAGCGTCTTCGCCATTTTTTGTGCGTTGTTGTTTTGTGTCCTTTCACATCGCAGTAAACGTAACTTTTGAAACTGTTTATAAAAAAAGTGATTTTCGTTCTAACTGTACAGTGACCATGTTTTCAAAACCTAAGCCTTCGAGTTCAAAAGGAGAGAAACGAACCACGTAACACTGACTCTCAATCAGAAACTAGAAATCATCAAACGGCTAGAAAAAGGCCAGAATAAAAATGTTTTAATGAATGAGTTTAATATTGGCTCATCAACTATTTATGACATTAAAGAACAAAAAGATGAACTAATGAAGTTTGCTTCTCAATCGGTAACAACTGAAAAATTGGCTTCTAGACAAACATTAAAAAAACCAAAACTGGTACAGGTAGATAGTGTATTGTTCAAATGGTTTAGTGCAGTACGTTTTGAAGGAAAGCCGGTAACAGGGCCAATGATTGTTGAAAAGGCAAAGAAATTCGGCCAAGATTTAGGAATTGCTGAAAGTGAATGTAATTATTCTGATGGTTGGCTCAGAAACTTTAAGTTTCGGCATGGAATTCGAAGACTTGATGTAACTGGAGAAACACTTTCAGCAAACCAAAACTCTGCAGAAAAATACAAAGACGAGTTTGAGAAAATCGTGGCTGATAATGATTTAACACCTGAACAGATTTACAATTCTGATGAAACAGGACTATTGTGGCGATGTTTACCAACATCTACACTAGCTGGGGGAGGAGAAAAAGCAGCCAAGGGTTTAAAAAAACAAAGACAGATTAACCGTTTTTCTATGTGCTAATGCGTCTGGAAACCACCGAGTGACCCCTTTTGTGATAGATAAATTTGCAAAACCCAGGGCTTTTAAGAATGTTACACACTTGCCTGTCCAATACGATGCTCAATCAAATGCGTGGATGAGTGCCGCCCTCTTTAAAGACTGGTTTTTTCACCACTTTGTGCCTGAGGTCAAGGAATCCTTCAAAAGCCTTGGTCTACCAGAAGATACTAAAGCCATCCTTCTTTTGGACAATTGCAAAGCCCACCCGCCAGTAGATGAGTTAGTTTCTGGAAATATTGTTGCTACTCTGCTCCCACCTAATGTAACATCTTTGATTCAACCCATGGACCAAGGGGTTATTCAAAATTTTAAATGCTTTTACAGAAGGTCTTTTATTCAAGGCCTGTTAAATGCCGACTGTGACGTGACTGAATTTCAAAAAAAGTTTACAGTAAAAGATGCCGTCTATGCTATTGCACTGTCTGGAACCAGGTAAAAAATGCAACACTCCAAAAATGCTGGAGAAAACTTTGGCTAGCTGCAAACCCTGCATCTGACCTAACTCTACAGACTGATGAGGAAGAAAACCATCAAGACGCTCTGACCAATGTTTTGGATGCCGTTAGAAGTGCTGACAATCCCTTGAAAAACCTGCCTGAAGATGAGGTAGAGGAGTGGCTTCTAATCGACGAGAATGAGCCTGTTGAACAAGAACTAACCGATGAGGACATTATCAACATTGTAGTAAACCCTCAGCCTACTCAAAATCTTGAAGAAAGTGACTCAGATGCCGAAACGGAAGAAAAGGGAAAAAATCAGCTGGGCAGAAGCTGCAGAATCACTAAATAAGTTTATCTCTTTTGCTAAGGCTAGTACTAGCTACAGTGCTTCAGAAATTATTGATTTCCATATCATTAAAAATAAATTTTATGCTAAACGCCAAAAGTCAAGAAAACAAAAAGGCATTCGTGACTTTTTTAAATCTAAGTGAAATATGTGTTACAGTACGTGTACATACATTATATGAAATGTAAAATAAACTTTGTTGTATGTATTTGCATACTGTATTTGTAGTTTAATTATTAACCTAATTGTTCGTGTAATTACCGTCCGATAGACCGGAATTTTCTGTAGTCCGGCACCGAGCCGGTCCCGAACGTGCCGGATTATCGGACTTCTACTGTATATTTATTTTTTAGTATTAAATAATTTAGGTAGATACTGAAATCGTTAAAATTTCATATAACATTTTTTCAGCATAGATCTTACCATCTCCTGTGCAGTAGTACCCGGGAAATTTTTTGAAGTATGTCGTCTCGTACCGCTCCTGTGATCCAAAGACACTGCGCATCATACCCGGCCAAGGCCTATCGAATACCTAGAAAACATTTCAAAATTCAGCAACTAGCTTAAACAAAAAAGTTTCTTTTTGATTTTTTTGTCCCTTCCCCCATTTACAAATGTTTCCAATGAATTTTTTTGCTGCCTAATAAAAATAAACTTGTTTATGAGTAGTTGTTAAAATCCAAAAGTTGCTAGGATTTACATAATAAGGAATAGGTAAGAATAAAAAAAGCAAAATTCACAGTTTTTGAATTCGAAAATCTCTCTGATATTTTACTATATCACATTAGGTATTTCCTCAGAGTGTTCATACAATTTCTTATTCAAATACTTTTGAATAAGAAAGGTTTTTAAGTTTTGCCAAATTGTTTCGAAACTCTTGAATAACAAGCAATTTTTTCATATAGAAACAACAATTTTAAACATTTATATCCTTCGCTTCATAAAAAATGTATTAAACATGCATTTTCATCTCATGCGTTTGATTCATGTGTCCTTCATTTGCGCATGCAAGTCCCACGGAAGTTCAGTTATTATTTTTAAGCATTATTATTTCATGATTTTAATATTTCCCTTAATTAATTACTTTTTGGAGTTGTTTAGTTTAATGTGATATTAATTTTGCGTTAATGGGAAATATTAATATTAAAACACATCACATGAGTTATATTCAATATGTTTGGACACACATATATTACGTTATTATGAAGCGAAAAATTTAAACATTCATTTTGTAAAGCTTTGATATGTTAACTTTTTTTAAGTAGAAGAAAACATTTAAAAAAACTCGTTTTCTACTATTTAAAAAGTAAACACATCAAAACTCATCCTATATCAAGTATTAATGATTCAAATAAATCAAAATTGATAAGATTTGAATCTATCTGAAAAGGGACACGATAGCCTAAGCGTCGTGAACTCGTAACCGGGGTTCCTTCTGTCAAGTCATAGGCTCGAGCCCTGGCACTACAAAAGATTTACAGTATGCTGAAGCTGATGCTCATTAAATATATCAGAACTCAAAGCTTTCACTCTGACGTGGTGCAGAAGTCTGGAAAGAAATGTATTAGCTTAGATGCCATCCTCGTTACTCAATCGTGGCTCAAAATTATGAGGCCCGTCATTAATAGATATCTCTTCTGCTTCAAAGTGTGATGTCAATAAACAAATCAGGCTTTGCTGCATGACTAAAAGGTTTTATTTTATATTGACTAATAACAAAGAATATTCTTTAGATAAATTCTTATATACTTTTTAAGTATTTGATAATTTATTCTGAAAAAAAAATTAATGGGAATCCTTTCAAACTTTTTGAAACGTGATTTTTACATTTGTCAACAAATATAAAACAGATTGAAGAAAGACCTTTAAAAATTATCTATAGCTTAAATTTTCTTATTTAAAAAAACTATATTAATATTTTAACATTTATAAGCATATATGCGGTTAGTTTCAGATTACGTTTAATTATTGTATGCTATTTGCGACTTCATATTTGACATTTTCAAATTGAAACTCTCTTCATATAAATTCAAGAATTATTTCATATTGTTTTCATTATAAGAAAATAGTTCAACTTTTTTTTTCTAATTTTCAAATATATCTAAAGCCAAGGTTAAAAAACAATATTGATATCTCACTCACCAAATATCCTTCTCCTTCACCTTGTATTTCTTTCCCTTCTTCCGAGAGTAATTTCGCAGAGACGCCAAAGAAAGGAAATGTCTTCAATTAAATATAAATATCATTAGTTCAAGAATCATTATTATTTTTTATAATTAAGTTTTGTCTTACAGATTTTCTTTAAATATCACTTAAGAAACATCACCTACCTGCGTTATATGTGAGTATAAATAGTCAAAAATTAAACCTGTGTTCTTAAATATTTTACAAAAAAAAAAAAATTTACTGAGTATATTTTTAAGTACTGGGAATGGATATTAAGTTATTAAATTAATTTAAAGCATAGTTATTCATACAAAAAATTTATAAATCCACTGGACAATTTTTGGTAGTTTCCCTTCTGAAGTACAATCTGAAAAGTATTACTTAGCTTTTTAAATGGACGAAAAAGTTGGGATTCAAAGCTCTGAACACAAGCTTTCAAAAGAAAGGAAGCAATATATTTTTTGGTAATGATTGTAGGATAAAGGGCTTTATTCGTGAGAGGCTTTAAAAAAAGTATTTTTGACTAATAAACGCAAAAGAAGGAAACGCAATAACTCAAAGATATACCTGGAACAAAGAACATCTAAATTATTCATTTCATGCTTATTAGGCTGGAGAAAAACAATTATTATTAATCGAAACCTATTACATATATACATATATTATCAAAATTTAATATTGCTATAGAGGGGTTGAGTTTTTTCGAAAGAATGGAAAATGGCAATTTTGGTTAGAAGATTTTACTCAAAATATAATTATTTTTCTACAATATAAATAATCAAAGATGATGATTATTGATAAATGAGCACTGAATTTAGCAGCATTTCATATGACTACAGCTCTCTTTCAGTCCGATTCAAGCTTTTATCCATCTTCCGCTTTATGGCACACTTTCGACAGTAGATTTTTTTTAGAATTCAACACTTAAAAAGCTGTTAAATGTACCTGCTGCATTTTTTTCTTGTTACTAATTAGTAGGTATACTCTCAATCGCAATAAATCTTAAAAATACTAAAATACCTGTTTTTTATTTATTAAAAATTATTTTGATCTTTTTTTGTCTTTAAAAAGATCTAATACCTAAACTTCATTCCGTATATGGAAGTACTTAACATAAAAATTAATTTTTTATTTCAATTTCCCTTCCATCTATATACCAGAGAATATCTTTTGCGTGCAGATAGATTTTCAAATCCTGGGGAAAAAATGTTTTGGCCAACCCAAATTCTTATTGACAGCAGTTTCTAAAAAAGCCACATGTTAACCAAAACAATATCATGAAAGTAAAGGATTCTGTGTGAAAATTTATGGGACAAAAAGTGGATAAGTTTTTAAAAAGTTTGTCATGAATTCTACAAATTAAAAATTACTTTTTTTACTAATTTTTTATCTGTTAAATTTATTCTGTTTTTAGATAAAAGGATTTTTTAAGAAAGGATTTTTTTGATTTAAAAAATTGTGTTTCTTACGATGAAAACTAAAAATCTATAGTTTTTAAGAGATCATTTGTTATGAAACATTGATAAAAAAGACATAAAATTGAAAATGAAATTTGAAACATGCGTACCAACGAGAGAAAGGGATTCACCCAACTTTTTGAACGGAGTTGCGTATATACATGATAGAGCATAAAATGAGAGGAGGCAAATACATATGCTGAAAATCATGATTGAAATAATCAAAGGAATTTTCTAAGTAAATCTCGTGCATTTAAGTTAATGTCGAAACACCGTGCAGAAACAATTGTATTTAATAACTATTATGGTTCGTTGTAAATTTCGTATAATCACGAAAGATGAATCCTTTTTACTGCACATTTTTAATTCCAAAAAATATTTATATATTATTTATGAGAATGATGAATTCATTTCATAAGTAAATTTTTATTTGAAAAGAGAAAATTTTTAATAATTACCGCCGATCCTGGTTTTAATGGTGTGCAGCCAGGTATTGGGGTTATAACTATTCCTCCCTGGAAAAAAAAATATTTTTGCATTTAAGAAAAAGTCGAGTCCACTAATATTACCTTCAATAATGCATAAAATGAAGCATATTACTTAAAAACTTTATAGCACTTTATAGTACAAGTTCTATTGGGATTATTTTTGAATTTCTTAAGTTTTTGCATGCCTTTCTGCTTCAGGGAAAAGAGAGAGAAAAATAGCATTAGGATTTCTAATAATTTGTATCTCAAAAACTTTGTATGTATTTAAATAAAATATAGTTTGACTCACTTAGAAATACAAAAAAAAAAAAATCTTAATTTAAAATAAATTTTAGAGATTGTATTGAGATAAAAGGCGCATTTGATCAACTGCAGAGTCGTTACAGTTGAATTGCATTGCTTCATCTAAAATTCAGTGTCTTCTATTTATCGTAATTCTCCTCTAATGAATTCATTACTGCAACATTTTCATTTTTAAAGAAATTAAAGCTGGACATTTTTGCAAAATTTATTTTTGTATGAATATTTGAATAAGTCCGACGTTTTCTGTTTTAAAAATATTCAAGTGAAATTTTTCATGTGTGTTGCAGAGTTCAAAAGTCGTTAAAAGAGAAGATAAAACGTTTTCATTTATGTATAAAATACAATTTTAATATCGCAACTTACTCCGGAGCTTTTTTCTAAATATATTCTACAAAGAAAAAAAAAGTCGTGTGTAATGAATTTTTCATAATAAAAGACACACTATTAATAGTTATCTGCATTAAAAGTAATAAATGAATGACATGGAAATTATGTTTTTATTATAAAAGAAACACAGAAAACTAACACGCACCGTAAAATCCTAAAACTCCTACGCTTTTCTTTCTCTATAACTAGAAAACTATTTTAAAAGAATTTAGGAAGCTGCGCATAGTCAAAATTAAAAACAAATTTGTGAAAATTGCTTCCATAAAACAACCAAAAATATACTTCTTTATACGATAATATAAAATATATACGATTTACAAATAAGCCCGAGTAAAGTACTAAAATTTATATAAAAAGAAGCGGATAAATAGCGGAAAAGGGCGTATTTTCAAAGTAAAAGAAAAAATTCAAAGAATGGTGGACATATTGTATTATTCTCTGAGATGGACGAAATTGCACAAATATTACGGAAATAATGACTTTTAAAAGAAGGATATTATTTATATGTATTTGTATTCCTCGCAAAAAATGAATTTTTCCAAGAGCGCAATGTAGTAGCAGTTCACTAACTTGACATGGTATTCTCGATTTATTAATGAACGTTGCAAAGAACGAACATTGTTATAGCTGACAAAAATGACAGTCTAAAAGCTATGAAACTTTTATGATCTCAGTTAAGACTAAACATAAACATTATCTCTTTTTTTTTTGTCATTTTTTGAGTCACGAATTGCATATTTTTTCGTTTTCAGCATGATACGTTTCTCAAATGCACAAATTAAAACTTTAAATCACCCTTTTCGGTCTGTTTTAGTATTTATTGCAGTATTTTTCGCATAATTATAATTTAACACCACCTTTCCCTTATCAGAAGACTTTGGAATAAGTTTTAACCTAGCGTAATTTTTCAAACTCGTTGAATGATAATTCTTATTGATAGATAGAAAAAGTATCAGTTCTACATTCTTAACTCGTTTCTTAACGGACAAATGTAAACCATGTTGAAGATATCGAAATGAAACTTGAGAAATAAACAAACGAATTGATATATCGTAAAAATAAACAGTAAATCTTGTTCAAATCTATTTATTTAGAGCTGAGGAGGAAATGAAGCGGTCTTTAAACCGTGACCGTATGCTTTGAACACTGATGCTTTTTTTCTCACTCTTCTATTTTCCTTTTAAAATATTTTTTTACCAAATACTTGTTCACAGTAAATCCAAATATTTATAAAGAAGAGATAAATCGTTTGCAGAACTTTATTTATTTGCGTTGTCACCTAGATCTGAGAACAAACACGAATTTGCAGTACATAGAGTTTTTAAATTTATTTTCTTCTTTTTTTCTTCTCTTCGCCTTAAAACATTGGAAGTTGTTCAGATTATACTACACGCGAGTAACACAAAAGATTCCCCCTTTAATATGGACTGCAACATAAACGTTATAATTTGATTATTTTTTATTATTGAGTTGAAAAATAATTGTGGATATGTTAATAAAGCATCAAACTTGTAGTATACATAAATTTTATGCAAGGAATCTATAGCTTTCCTGTGAAAATTTAAATAATTTACTATACCATAAATAGCGCTGAATATGACTTATTTATATTCAAACTCTTTTCATTTCCTTTTTATTTCTGTTAGATTTGCCAAAGAGAGGCAAAAATATATTATACTGAATGTGATATTGTACTATTATATAAAAAATATAGTCGACTCTCTCGGTAATTCAAACCTTCGATAATACGAACCTCTCGTTAATTCGAAGTATATGCTCAGCCTCTAGAAAAACTCTTGATATTTCGAACTAAAACAATACGTTTGGGTACACTCAATATTTTGAAGTAAAATCTGTGACTGACCAGAATACAACACGTGATAATTCGAAGTGATCTAATAAAACTCCCGACAATTCAAACGCTCACTATCATGTAGAGTCCTGTAGCAAACAGGTTGGAGCTTACATGTTTTGTGTTGTATTGTTTCTGCTGTCTCCCCTGCAACGTAGCCCCTTTGATGACTATCGGAATTGATTGACTCCGATAACTCTGACAGAAGCTAAAGTGTCACTAAACAAACTACGCAACTTTTTCCTTCAAAATCATGTTGATGTGGACATTTCTTAAGCTTCATTTATTCTAGAAAAATCTATTGACAAAGTTATATTGAATGTCATAAAACAAAAACAAAAAAGAAAGATAATTATGTACAGTTTGTATTCTTTTAATAGTTTTCAATACACATAAATGTATTCTTTTAATGCAGGACTTTTAACTTCTGTATAATATTTATACTGTATATATAATATGTACTTTTTAAAAATACTTTAAAATAATTTTATACCTATGTACAATTGTTGCTTTATTACATATTTTCAAATTTAAATGTGTTTGAAAAAAATTTCTTTTAGTGTATTTTAGAATTTTTCCTCTACCCTCTTGATAATTCGAAGTTTTTCATTGGTCCCTTCAACTTCGTATTATCGAGAGCCGACTGTAACTCAAAAAAAAAAAATCAAACTGATCAAAGTTACTGATCAAATTAATTATTTCAAAAGAAGATCCATTATAGAAAATATCTATCCCAAAATCCAATTTTTTCCCCTTTAATGTTACGAGAGAATATGGTCTAGCCCAGGCATCGGCAACGTACGCCAGATTTAGTACGCGGTACAATTCTCAGTAACACTCTACAAACTTGTCAATTTTTGAATGGATTAAAGATAAGAATTTTGAAATGGAGGTCGTTGAATTAAGATGTTCAGAATTATAGAAAGCAAAGTTTATGAAATCACTAAAAGACTGCAAGATAACTCTAATAATAAATCCGCAGCTATTTTAAAGAACTGGATGTCAATGGCAGAAATTTAATTGTTTGACTATAAAAGAGGGCATGTAGTCTGCTTTCCTCTTTGGGTTCTACATATCTAAGTGAACAAATTTTTTCTCACTTAAAAAAATGTTTTGAATGCATTGTTATTTAACATTCAGAATCAAGTCAAATTAAAAGTCACAAATTATACCCCTGATATTGTGATATGACGTAGAGAGGTGCAGGGACAAGGTTCGCATTAAAATATATTTTTTTATCCATGCTGAAGGAATATTTATATTTCATGTGTTTTTTTCTTATTTTTTATTTATTATATTTATTTTATTTTCTTATTTGTTAAATGTTTTAAATTTATATAATACAAGCACAATTTTAACTTTTTATTTATGGTAAAGGAATAATTATATTTTATGTAATTCTTATGATAACAAATATCTTTATAATCTTTAATTAATATGTAATAAAACTCTAAATCGGTATTTTTGACCTCAATTCCCTAAATCTGTATGCATTGCCGCCGGAATTGAATTGCTTCAAATATTTCCAACTGTGTGGCATCCTGAATCGTATTGGTAGATTGGTTTGACACAAAGTTACCGAGCCCTGAAAGATAATATTCAAAAAAGGAAATTTTATTCTTTTTCTTAAAGGATGAAATTTTCTTTATTTTTCTTGAATGCTACGTTTTGAATTTTTTCAATTTTTTTTTTTTTTTATATTTTTTTTTTTTTTTTTGTCAATTTCTGCCTGAAGACACGTAAAGAAATATACATTCTTAGTCTGAGTTTTTGTTAAGTTAGTATAATTATAAGACTGTACTTATAATCTCAATTTATAATTATAATTAAGTATATAAAATTTAATTTTTATTTTAATTATACGAATGCATAATAAATCTAGACATCTTAATTATTTTAGCAATGACACATCATTGTAATCTAATATATTTCATAAGTAATTGCTTAGGTTACTAGATTGAGCACTCCCAATTTCAACTAAATAAAATTAAATAATAAATTGGTAATTTTTTTTTACAAATAATTAAATAAATAGCAATAAGTAATCATTCCACTTCGAATTTATTGACTTACCAGAAAATTATACTTATCATTGAACGTATATTTAATATATATTCAACGTATATTCATTGAACGTTCAATATTAAAATAATTGTTTTAAAAGTTTAAAATCCGTTTATTATACGAAAATTTATTCATACCGTTTCTGTCTGCCAGAATGTGTCAACAATAGGACACTGGCTGTTTCCAACTACTCTGTGATACCATAACCAAGCTTCTGGATTGATAGGTTCTCCGACGCTTCCTAATAGGCGTAAGCTTTCACGACTGGTCCTAAAAGAAATATAACAAAATTTAAATGATGGGTTTTTCAAAAGAATTTTTTCTTGGCTCACACATATAACCTTACCTTTGGCAAACTTACTTTTTAACATAATCATCACTAAAACGCATGAGTGCTCTTATTGCTGTTGGAGCGGTATAAAAGATGCTGACTTTGTATTTATCAATTATATTCCAAAATCGGCTAGCATCAGGGTAAAACGGTATTCCTTCAAACTAAAATAAGAAAAAAGAAGGAAAAAATTATATTTTTCTCTTGTCTGCCCAAACATTTTTTGTTAATGGGTTATTTGATTGATTGTTTATAAACGTCACTCCAGAAGCAACCCTAAGGCTATTGGTGAAGGACTTCTTGATTTTGAGCCAAGATCAGGTGACGAGGACGACACATGAGCTGGCTTTCCATTTTTCCCAACTTAAAGTGAAAACTTTGAGCCACGATCGATTGATTTAGCTTGCATCAGCCGCTCTACACGATGAGTCTTTTGTGGCACTAGGAGTCAAACCCATGACTCGACAGTAACAATGCTGGCCACAAGTATGTGACCATGACCACATAGCTTCCGTGTCCATCCTTACCAGATAAAGTTAGAAAAACTTAAGCATGTTTTGACAATCGTAAAAAAGAACTAAGAGAAGAAAGGAACAAGAAAAAAAGCTGTGTGTGTGTGTATGTTTAACATTATTTGAGATTACTCCACATGAGGTGTCCCTAACCTGAAATTTGCATTTCTAGCCGTACTTTATCGATGTTGCGTTTTCAATATCACGTCGTGTATATGTATTAATTCATATCCAAAATCTCCATCTAAGTTTTATCAACAGAATTCACTTTAAGTTTTGTGTGTGTTGTTGTTCTCAATTTCATTTCTTAATTCTGAGAGGGGGGAGAGAAAATAAAATAATTGGAAAAACATCGTTTGTTGGAGAAATAATATTACTTACATTTTAAACACTCAGCGAATATAATACTCTCTTTCTAAAGTTTATATTATCGTATTACGGATGAGAGGATTTGGTAGAAGTTTGAAGGTTTCATTTTCAATACTTCTTAAAGAGGCTTTCATATATGTCCTTCAAATTTCATTTCTTGATAAATTTCTATTTAAAAACTTTGAGCTTCAGTTTAAAAAAAAAACATTCATTTGGGTTGAAAGTTTCAAATAACGATCAGAAAATAGCATTTATTTTTGTATACGGGTATTGAATTTCCTTATATATCTTTTGAGTCTTGAAGAGTTCTGGTGTATTAAACCTTCCATTTATAGATTACTAAAACAACAAACATTAAGTTAAAGATAAATGGCAGACTATAATTCTCTGTTCTTAAAAGTTTTACAAATAAAGTGTAGTTTAGTATGAAACTAAACATAAATTGTAATAATCTTTAAAACTAACTCTTTCGTGTCAAACATTTTGAATTTTATCGTGTTTATTCAGTTGCAGCGGATGTTATGAAATTTTCGAGACCTTTTTCTAGGATAAAAATACGAAATTCAATCTAGTATTTTTTCCTCTACGAGGTCTTAAACCGAACCAAACTTACACAAACAATCTATAGACAATAAGTACTCAGACAGACATGATTATATAACTTGTATAAAAAAAATTAAATTTACTACTTCATTCTTCAGATAAGTTTCCATACGCTGCAGCTAAGACAAAGCAGACATTTTTCGAACGATTATTCTTAGAAAGTTGAGAATTTTTTGCTTTTAGTACGTAAGCTTATTTTCTAAAACGGAATAAATTCATTTCCCCAAAACTTTTTTTTCCTGTGTCAGTTTTTGATAAAATTTAATTTATGTGAAACTTAAGCATGTTTCTAGTACATTTATAATAAAGTAAGTCGTCCAAAATTGTTTTAATCCAAAGGCTATCGTATTTCTTCTAATTAACTTTGATAGAGTAGAAAAATTTGATAAACCCTTGATTTATGAATTATGAATGGAAATTATGCTATCTAATGAAAGCACACACATTTTTTTTCAACTTTCTATTTATCTATCTATCTCTATAGATGGTTCAGGATAAGATACCCTTCTAGCCAAGTCCAAAATCTATTTTTCTAAAGATGACAACTCAGTAGTTTGCTTTTGAAATAAGATGAATGAAAAAAGAACTGGTGTCGTGGTTGCTATGACACCCCAAGTAGGTTGCTTTACCATTGATTTTGTGTCTCATTTTTATCATGTAAATCAAGAGCACTATTTAAACAGCAGTTTATTTACTTAGCGTTCTTATAAAGAAATGTCATTACTTGAGAAAGAATACTATAATTGTATTTTTTACCACTACTATTCCATATTATTATGCATTAAATCTATCTAGAAGGAATTCTGTACCAGTAATAATGCAATAATAACTCTTCTTTAACTCCTTTGAGTTTTATAGTTATTTAAAATCGAGAGGAAATGTAAATAGATAATTTGTAGATTTACAATTACTCTTCAAAAGTACCTGGTTTATTTGATTCACCAAACGCAGTCGTAAATCTAATATTACTAGTATATTTATGCAGATTACATGTAAGGGCTTGATGTATGAAAAAAAAATTATTAAGAGAATAGTTTAGTTTTAAGTACAGCAAAAACAAAATGGTTGCAATGCTTGCACTAAATTAATCTTATCTTTGATTAAAATTGACAAAAAATAACAATGAAAAAGAAAATAATCATATGCAAACCCTTTTTAAAATAAAAGCTTTTATTTTTTCTTATCAAAACAGGAGCTTTCCTTTAACTTATAAAATTAACTAGTCCCTTAAGAAATTTGACTAATCTAATAAAATTTTACATGAAAGTTACAATACACCACAAAAAGTTTGCATTTTGAAGTAGTTTTTAAATACTCTACAAAAAAAAAAGGGGGATTATGTTTTCCCGTTATCCTTTGAAAATCGTTGTACTCTATTCGTTTTTTTTTTTTTATTTCTATTTAAAACATGTCCTTCATAATTTTTTCCTTCAAAAATTAACAGAAATTCTTTCTATTGAAACGTATCGAATTCTTTTTCATTTGAAAATGAATTAAGTAAAATTTCAAAGATATAAAATAAAATATATGCACTATTAGCCCAAAGAAAGGGAAGAAATGATCAATGCTTTTATAAAACTATTTAGCTAAACCTACTCACTTCTTAAGCATAAACATAAGTATTTTACTTTTCATTACAAATATATCTTATATTTATGCGTTATAATATCCACTTAAAATAATTACAAATCATTTATTTTTGGGAAATTAATATTTGACCATTTCGAATAATTTCTAGTAATTCACTAAGTATAGTGAAAAGTAACATCATTGGCATAGTTTTAAGAATGATTGAAGAAATATGGTCTGTATTTGATCGATCGATTCTCTATAAAAAAAATCCATTGAGATCCCCTTTAAGAACTTCTCAGTAACTAATTTTGAATTCAAAATTAAGTGAAATTCATACCACACACTTTTAAAAAACTGAAAAAAATTAGATTTTAAAAGTAAAAAGATACTATGTTTTAAGTTGATGTAATACCATGCTTATAATAGATCTACTCTCAAAAAGATCTCAATCTAAAATGGGAATTAAAACTGAATTTCAAAATTAACTAAGCAACCATATAAGCAATTTTACTGTATTATAATGTTCTCTATACATCTTACATTTTTTCAGCTCATATGTCATATTGTTACCATCAAGCAGTGAACACGTAAATATCTCATCGTTTACTGACTAAGCTTTCTTTTACCAAGAAATAAAATTGAAACTATTTTAATAATAAGAAGAAAATATTTGGATATCCAAGATACACACATTTATATTTATATATCGAATTCAAGGTTTGGGCATCAAAAAACCTTGCGAATAAAAATTATTTTCCACGCCTATTAGTAGCCGTAGTAACCGAGTGGTCATGGTCACGAATGGTCGTGACCAATGTTTCTAGTCACGAGTACGAGCCTTTGTGCCACGGAAGACCCGCCGTGTAAAGGGGTTAATGCACGTTAAATCTGTTGAAGCTCAAAGTCCTCCCGTTGGCGTGGTGTGGAAATTAGGAGAGTGGATTCCGGCTCAAGTGGTGGCCCCGTTACTTAATCGTGGTTCACAACCGCGAGGTCCGCCGCCTATAGCCCTCGCGTAACAACATAAATTAAAATCAACTCCCCGACTATAAACCCTGAACAACTTTTCAGAATACTCCTTCCAATTAAAGAGTTTTTAAATTCACGTAACATACATTTGACTATTTTTCCTTCACATACAGTAGAACGTCGTTTATCCGAAAGTTTTTTATCCGGAACGTCAAATATCCGTACCAAAGTCCGGATAGCCGCACATCCGGTATAATGGTTAGTGACGCTGACTGCGGTGCCGTAGGGCCTGGGTTCGAATCCCAGAGAAGGCATGGATGTTTGTGTTGTAATCCTTCCTTCTTTCATTTGTGTTGTAAGCCTCAGTGGGATACATTGTGTGGTGCACGGTGTTTATAAATGTTCTCACTAAAAAAAAAAGTCCAGATACGTTTTCGAACAGTGCAATGTGCTCAACAGTTGTTTCGCGTGAGGCCAAAAGTGACGGGAAACAACAACAACGAAAGTGGCAAGGGTCCATCAAATGCTGACGCGTTTTTTGCGTTAGAGACAGCTATGGAGTGGTACGAACAACAATCAGAGTGCTGTCCTACTCAACTACTGCTGCTCAAGAGAATCTTGAGCAGCAGTATCTCACAGATCTTGCAGCGAAAAACGAAGATGTACAATGGTACAGCGAAAGATGAGTGATCATTTTCCACAATAAAGATAATATTGCGACATTTTGCACATATTTTTCTTTTTCTTCAAGCACGTTTCCGCATGGGATGATTTTCAATATTCGTATAGTGTCCGGTTTGACAAACTGCAGGATCGCATTCGGTTTTCGGTTATCCGAACAATCGCGTATCCGAACGATGTCCTTTCCCAATTGATTCGGATAAATGACGTTCTACTGTATGTAAAAGAATGCTCTTTTAAAATTCACCAGTTTTGCAGAAATTACCTTCGAATAAAATTAAGTTAAAATGTAATAAATGAAGAATAGTTATTTTTTTTTTACTTGAGATGCCTAACAATGCTAAAATACCCACCATAATAGACGTCGCAGCATTCAGTAATGGTCCATAGCTGACGTAAGTATGCCCTGTAATCCATCCAATGTCAGCAGTGCAAAAATATACGTCAGTCTCATGATAATCGAAGACGTACTTAAATGTTGTATATGCGTATACCATGTATCCAGCAGTGGTATGTAATATTCCCTTGGGTTTTCCAGTTGATCCACTATAAAAAATGATAAAAAAAATGTATGAAGTAGATAGTTATATCAAATTGCTTTGAATTAAAATCACACTTTTGTTAAATAAGCAGACATACGGATAGTAGGAACTGAGTGACTTGAGACCCTGTATATATAGAAAGCTTAGTGACTCTTTTGATTTAGAAATATCTGATAAATTTCAAAAAAAAAAAAAAATAGCTAGCCGTTACCCAGACGTTTTGCCGGGTAATTCAAGAGGTTTTATGACTATACATTTTTTACGTTATTACGTTACGTACGTTATGAATGTACATTTTTTACTTTATTACGTTACGTACGTTATGAATGTACATTTTTTACTTTATTAAGTTACATACGTTATGAATATACATATTACGTTACATTTTATACATTTTTTATGTTATTATTACATTATTACGTTATTTTCCTTATAGATCTCCAAATTTTAGCAATAAGCTTTCAAATGTACTCTAAAAGATTCAAAGTACTCTTCTTGACTTAAAAAGGTCAGGACGTGAACTTATTAAACAGAAGCACATTTATTTTTTTAAGTCCCCGTATCCCCCACACTTAGGCACCAATTTTTGAAAAATACGCTTTGAGAGGATTTTTGATCAATGAAAGAAACATGCCTGCCAAATTTCAAGTCAATAGTTAAAAAACGGGGATTTTTTTTTTATCTATCACGCTCCCGCAACCTCCTTCCCGTCCTTGGGAGTCGATTTCCACAAACCTCGTTCTTAGTGGACCTTTACTTAATAATAATATTTAAAAAAAAATACACTAACCCACCCATGTCCTTGGGAATCAATTTCCGAAAAGCTTACCGCTGAATTCACCGTAAACTGGACCGGACTATGAAAACCGGAGGTAAGAAACCGAGGTTAAGAAAAAGTAAACCACTGAATTGAAACTTCATTTCCCCACAATTTTTTTAACTTCCGTTACTCAAATCTCTACACGCTTTGGTTGCTACTTGAATCTTGTTAGTCAAAATAGACTCCTGACCTCGACTGATTTGTTTACCTTTAGAACTTGAAAGTACTACAAATATTTCGTTTCTTCTCACTTTACTCTCTCTTCTAGATTCCAACTTTTCTGAGTAAACTAATTGAGTAATAGATAAAATTGTCTTAATTTTATCCATCGTAAGAGCTGAAATATATCTAAACACAAAAGAGTTTGTAAGCATAAGAAAAAATGCTTACCGCGCAATCGCGGTTAAATCCAGCTTTGAACCCAGTCAAAATTTCCTTTCCTGAACCGTGATCAGATAATGAACCTGCGACGGTAAAATGAACTTTGACGAAACCCTGGTTTTCTTCCTTTGACTGCCAATCCAGTTAACGATGAATATGGTATTAGTGAATCAGTACTCAACAAAAGAAACATGGATGTCAAACTTCAAGCCTGCAGGTCTAATAGTTTCGGAGATCTCGTGTTGACTGAGTGTGTCTTTTTTCTACTACTCATATAGATAACATCAAGGCAAAAAATGTCCTTAGCATCAATTTATTCATTTTAGCCTCCCTCCAAAAAAAAAAGGTTAAATTAGTTTTTTATTCAATTGCTTGTAATTACGAAAAACTAATAGATTTTAAAATGCAAGGTCATGATTTAAATTAATCCTCTTAAAACATTTATAAAACTGTTTAATGAAAATATAATCTTATTGCATTCATTACCTAGTATACAGAATGAACAAGGGGTCTTCCGCATCCATCCACTCTGGATCGCATTTACTGGGCTTTCCTTTTATCTCCTCATGCCAAAAAGAGACAATTCCACCCACATTCCAGTTATCCTAAATAGAAAAGTAATTTTGACTTATCTCTAAAAAAAAAAGAATTTAAGATATTATACAGTTACACTGCTGGCCACCGTAAATTCAACACCTTGAAGGAAGTACGCAAATAACATGAAATTTACAACATGCATTAGTGGAGGTGAGATATGCAAATGATTAGAATTTCAGCACAGACACACATCACGCACGCCTGTGGCGCCACTTCAAAGCGCTATATAAGGCTTGGAGATTTCGACGGTTTCAAGTTCGGCAATTGTGTTTTTCTTGTGGTTTTTTCAAAAAATGATCAGTTATATCTCGTAAAAACAGCGATCAGCTTTTGATCAAGTATCCGAGTTCGACAGAGGAAGGATAGTGGCCTACCGAGATTCTGGATTATCTTTCAGGAAAATCGGTAGTCGTGTTGGACGAAACCAAACAAATGTAAGGTGGATATGGGATCGTTGGATGCAGGAAGGTACGACGGACCGACGTGGTCGATCGCATCCACCTCAGTGCACCACTTCACGTGAGGACAGGCAAATTGTGCGCATGGCAGTGACGGATCGCTCAGTCACATCATGAACTATAGCACAGCACATTGAGTCTGTAACGCATCATTCAGTGTCTGCGCGTACCATTCGACGCCGTTTACAGCAGAGTGGTCTGTCCGCAAGACGCCCATTGCTTGGTCTACCCTTGATGCAGAACCAAAGACGGCTCCGCCGCCAATGGTGTGATGAAAAAAGGATGTGGGTGGCAGAATGGAATAAAGTTGTCTTTACTGACGAGTCACGCATCTGTCTGCAACACCACGATGGTCGGAATCGAGTCTGGAGACACCGTAGAGAGAGGATGCTGAACAGCTGCGTTATGCACAGCCACACTGGTCCTGCACCGGGTATTATGGTATGGGGTGGTACTGGATATCACTCTCGCACTCCTCTAGTACGCCTTGCGGTACTTTAAACAGCCAGCGCTACATCTCCGAGGTGTTGGAGCCAGTTGTCCTTCCTTACCTTCAGGGCTTGGCCACAGCCATATTTCAACAAGATAATGCGCGACCACACGTGGCACGCATTGTCCAAGGGTTCTTCGTCAATCACCAGATTGAATGGCTTCCCTGGCCAGCTCGCTCTCCGGATCTTTCACCGATAGAAAACATGTGGTCCATGGTTGCTCAACGATTGAACCATATTACACCCCCAGCTGCCACACCAGATCAACTTTGGCAACGTGTGGAAGCTGATTTGTCTGTTGTACCCCAAGAACACATCCAAAGTCTCTTTGAATCAATGCCGAGGTGTGTGGCAGCGGTGATCTCCAACAATGGCGGCTACTCTGGCTACTGATTCTGGCAGGAACTACACTTCACAGAAGTCTATAAATTTAATCATTTGATACTTGGTCAACATGTTATCTACAAAATAAATTTTGTTGTGCTATCTCTTGTCTTTTTTGGTGTTGCATTTACGGTGACCAGCAGTGTAGTTTCAGAGAATCTCTCCCTCTTATATACACACAGGCTAGCACAGTAGCACAACGAAGAATATTAGTCCCCCCTACCCCCTCGGATAATCAGGTTTTGGGCCCTCCAGAATTCTAAGCACCCCTCGATACGGCCATTGCGAGTGTCGGGGATAGAACCCGTGATCTATGGATCCGAAGCCAACTCTAACATGACCACTACACAAAAGTTAATACCTCTGTCCGGAAGCTGTGACTTGGTAATATAGGAATCGCTACACTACTCCCCCACCCGTGAGTCGGTGGATAGGTGAACGAACGAGATATTTGTTGTGGTGAGCGTGTGAGTTGTTGCGTCAAGTGAACCTGACGACTTTGGTTGATGCGTCAAGTGGGTCTGATGACTTTGGTTGTTCTTGTTGCGAGTAGATGGCGTCATGACAGATTAGAAAGTTCTGTGTTTTTTCTTTTCAGCCAGGGTCACCAATGTCGGGGATAGAACCCGTGATCTATGGATCCGAAGTCAACTAACATGACCACTAGACAAAAGCGATCACCTCTATTCGGGAGCTGTTACTGGCTTACATAGGAACCGCTACAGCGAGTACGCGACTGCGCGCGCATGCACTCACACGCATAAATTCAGGAAATTTGGTGCATATAAAGTAAATTTTGGGAAACAGAAGTTAAGCTACCGAGATAACAAACATGTTCATAAAAAGGTGCACTTTTCCTTTCTCTCTTGCAGAAATAGTGTATTTTCGACATCTAAAGGAAATTTGGGTGGTCATACTAACGTCATAAGACTATAATGTTTATTAAAGGAAAACAACTATGCTTTTTTATCGCTTCAGTGAGTTCATTTAAATGATGAATCACTCTTTTCCAGCCGAAAATTCTCTGTTTCTCATTCTTATCCAATAAAAACATCTCTTAAAGATGGTTTTCCTCAAAGACAAGTATTTTTAAAACATGAGACATCAATAAGATGGGTTGCAACTTCTAAAAAACAAACCGATAACAAATCATTAAGGAAAGAAGAGCTTTTCGCTTTACTTCCATACCGAGTTGGAATTGACACAGAACAGTTTAAATTATTTACTCATGGCAGTCATTCAGCCGTGTCCAAATATTTCTATAGTCGATCAAGGATTTATTTTTAGTTAAATGCTTTGGTCTAAAGCAGGGCTGGGCAGACTTTTCCGGGGTAGGGGCTACTTCTAATTTTTTTCAAGGTGTTGCGGTCCACTCAGTGGCGTAGGTGCAGTGAGCTAAAAGAAAGTATACAATACAGTCGGACCTCCATTTTACGAACCTCTGTTTTACGAATCTCTTTATTTCGCGAACTTTTTCCTGGAACCAAGAACATTTTACGATTTTCTTCGTAAAATAGCCTCTAAATGGCGAAGTGCATTTTCTATTCACCGAAATTTTCTCTTTTAATTCGGTTTTTTCCTCCGTATTTTTTAAAATACCTTATTTACTCGAATCTAAGCCACACTTTCTACCCTAAGTTAATGCTACCGAAAATCAGGCGCGGCTTAGAATCGAAGAGGGAAACATGTGTTGGATGGGGTATTTAGAGCAATTACAGCTTCATGCATGTATTTAAAAGTTTTCATTTAAAATAATATAATTATTCACTTCTTATAAGTTTTTCTTTTAAATTTGTTTTAATTTCGTAAAACTGGATATCGATAAACAATTTTAGACTATTTTTTTTTCCATAAAATCTTGAGAATTTGGGGTGCGGCTTAGAATCGATGGCGCGGCTTAGATTCAAATGAATACGTTATTTCTAGACCTTTGTATGATGGAATGATTATTAGGTCAAAGAGAAGGCGGTCACCCCCAAATGTCTTGGCAATCCACTGGTCAATCGCGATCGACTTAATGCCTACTTTGGGTCTAAAGGATTGTTTATAAAACTAAATGCTTTAAATAATTTAAATAATAACAACTTAAAAATTAATATTTATTTACCTGTAAATTGGATTGCTTTCCTTGTTCTTTATTGTTAGATCCCAAATGCTTTACTGCGATCACGGCTTTCAGTTTGTGCCCGCTGTAGGTATACAAAATACAGATAGAATTAGGTTGTTTTCGATTCTTCTTAATATGCTATTGGTTCGTACATACATACATACTTTTTGTTGCAAATATCAATCGCCTTTTCTGCAATGGATTTCAGATTGACGAGTTTTTGACCTCTGTATCCACCATCTAGAAATAAAAAGATTCACGTGTAAAAAAATTTCTCTGAATTTTAAGAATGTAACCAACGGGAGCCGCAAAAAAATCTATGCACCATCATTAACAAAAAACTCGATTTTATTTATTTGATTTTAATTTACGTGGCATTCTGAAGTAGCACAAGAGCTATTGGTGACGGACCTCGTGATTCTGAACTCCAGTTGCGCGACGAGGACGACACCTGAACTGCACCCTCTCTCCAAACTTTCATACTACGCCAACAAGAGAACTTTGAGCCTCGATATAGGTTTAACATATATATACATATATCGGCCCTTCTTCAAGACGGATACCAAAAACTAGAACTTAGAGAATTGTGTTATTTCATTTAAATGATAATTTATACTTATTAAAGAATTGTAAATCACAAAGTACTTAAATGGGCATTTTAGATTTATCGTAGAAACAAATAGATAATTTGTCAATTTTATGAAATAAGGAAACTTTTAATGTGGTATTTTATTTTTGCTTAAAAATTTGATGCTCATTACTATTGTTGGCATTATTTAATCATTCCTTTACTCTTTTAATTTCACTAAGTAATTGGTTTTTGTTTAATTATTTATTCCTGTTGTTTTTACTTCGCCTTTACTGTAAATAAGATCAATAAATTATTACTTAGTATTAGAGTTCAAATCTCGAAATAAATGTTTTAGAGCAATTGAATAGAAATATAGAAAAAAGTTTGAATGATGTGAAATGGAAATTTCTAATATTTCTTGACTAATTCTTCCCTCTATTTTACATTCAACACATTCTGAATATTCTAACTAATTAGAGTAAATACGTTTTAAACTTGTTCTAAAAGTATATATCAGAAATATTTGACTCAACTATAAGTGATACTGATAAATAAATATAACAATTTGCTGGATTTGTTTGAATTCTTTACTCTCTGAAAAGGATCTTTATAAAAAATATAACTTTTATAAATCACTATTAAATCCTAACTTATTTGCTATTTGTTAATTAATTCAATTTTCCGTCATTCAATAAAATATTCCTACACATATTCTTCCACATTCGTATCATTTGTTTTCACATCCCTCTGTTTCGTATAATCCTTCAGAAAGTATTATGTTGCTATTTGATTGTATTAAGACCTGAACTCACAACCCTCCAATTATTACGGCTATGTTAGCGAGTTATAGACCGTAAAATGTTTGTATTGAATCTTTTATTTTGTTTAATAACTATTTCTGAGAATATTCGCCAGATGACACAAGCAACCTTGTATTATTTAATATCCTCCTGGGTGGCGTAGTTGGTTTGTCGCTGGCCTTGTACGCCTAAGGTTGCAGGTTCGGCCCTAGTCGGTGAATTTTCATGATGCAGAATTATGCGGTATTTTTAAGATCTCTAGAGAGGGCCTGTTTGGCTTAGGTGATCTCGGCAGAATTAAATTCCTAGTACCATTTCACATTGTCAGAGCTCAGGTCTCTTTGGGAAGGAAACTGGGTGCCAAAATTACATTGCTGCGATTAATATTTCACCTATATGGTATTGCACAAAAAAGAGATACCAATTCCCGGGGAATATACTAGGTCTTCAATGGTAAATACCAACCCGCAGCCCCATTGAAGATAAAAAAAAATATTATTTAATTTATCTTTGTCAGCTGGTGATATAATAATTTCTAAGCAATATATCATTTTACACAATTAGATTTTTTATTACTTTCTACTTATGAGATCTACCTTTTCCTAAATGAAATCCTTTAGAAGTTGGTTTGATCAGAATGTCATAGCTATTTCAATTTTTAAAAAATATTAGAATTGAAGAGTCGTTTATTCTCTCTTTTTTAACCATGTTTTAAATTAAATGCTATCTTAAATGACTTTTAATGTTACATTTTTTTATGTATTTTCTCTTACCTGCAGTGATTAGAAGAGTTGACTTTGCATCAAGAATTCTTTCAGCGAGAGATTCTGCAGAATATCCCCCAAACTTAAAAGAAAAATAATTTTCTTACTTTTAATGTAATGATACCAAACACATTGCTTTTTAAATAGTGCCATAGAAGCATCTCAATTATATTTGATTAATTTTAACATGACACTAATTGAACTACCGAAAAGAAGGAATGTGTGAATATAGAGATTTGTATAAATTAAGTAAATTTTAATTTGTGTAAATTGAGTTTAAACATAAATTTTGATTTCAAAAATTGAGCCCGAAGCTTCCATTTAAAAGCTTATTTACATTACATTAACTATCTCATCTGACTAATAAAGTAAACCATGCGTAACTTAGGTAACCTTAAGAATATCTCAATTATAACACATCTGTTGCTTATCATTTCTTCCTATTTGATTTTTAAGAACGAATTCATACTTAAACATTTCTAGTATAGCAATAGAAAAGTTAATCTAAAAATACATAAAATTAATATTCTTAGACTTTTAGAACAACCTTCTCAAAATGTACTTAGTGGTTCAATTGCTTATAATATTTTCGTAATTCCTATAAATATATTTTTGAAAAATTATGAATGAAATTATTAATTAAAATAGTTAAAAGTGAAATATTTATTAATGAAACTTAAAATAAATTTGAAACGTTTTTGATTAATTTAAGAGCTTAATATTATTTTTGAACTTATATAATGGTTCATTTACGTCATATCAATTTAAAAGTGTTAATTTTACATAATAGGTAATATTTTCTAATAGGAATTTTTAAAAAAATTTTTAGAGAAAATATAGAATTGTATATAAATTGTATTTTTCTCCTGCATGAAATGAAGAAAATACTTGAAAAATAATTATCTTTAAGATACACATATATATGAACCTATTTTTTTTTTTCATTACAGAAGTCTAACTTTGAATTCAAACTATAATCATAAATTTTAAAAATTTAGAATTTTTTTTCATTTTACATCCATTATTATTTTGAATTATAAAAAGATATACGAAACTGTAGATGAAAATATACATAGTTTTGAACAAATAACTTTCTAATATGCCTATATGCATATATATATATATTTGATTTACCTATCCATTGTACGAATACGTTTAAAAATTTTGAAATTTGAATAGGAAAATTTTGACTTGATTCAAGCACTTTGTATTTATTAAATTCTCAATTATGTTTTAATATTTGTATTTTATTTAATTATTTACTGTATATTAATATCTATTGTTGATCAGTTAATCCTTTATATATATAAATAGATGGTAGATTTCTTCATATAGGGATCCAATGATCTATTGTCATATTTTGGAGTAACATGTTTAAAAACAGAGCAAAACGAAACATGCCTTGAAGAAAAAGGATAGTATTTCAAAAAATATATCCCTCTTTTTTAAAGGAACTTTGTCTATTTCCTTTAAAGTAAGAGTTCATTGAAAAAACTTATAACTTTTTTAATTTGGAATTATTTAGAATAATTTATACAGTTCAAGAATTTTCAAGAAGCTGAAATCACAAAAGACGAACAGAAAAAAAAATTAAAGCAGCTTTTGTATTAACTAGAAAATTTCACAATCTCAACTTGAGAGATAAAACAAAAATAAATTAGGATTTGAGATTGAAAACAGTTTTATAACTTTTTTAAAAATATGGAAGATTATATCAGTTGCAATGAAATGAATACCAAAGTAAAAAAAGAATCAAGTAGTTGTACTCCCAGTTAAATCCTTGTTAAACTCGCAAGGTAGGCTGACAATATTCATTTTAAGAAATAATGTAATTGGATGTATCCATCTCTACTTCGCGATTGCGTGCAAAGATGCCGTTACGTACTAAACTATAACATGCAGTAAGCTTTCTCTCTTTGCAAAAAAAATAAAGAAAAATTTCCGGAAATGTATGAGTGGCGGATGAAATAAAATCTATACAACACATACAAGAAAAAAAAATCATACAAAATGAATTATCCAAAAGAATAGACCTCAAAAATTTTGTAGTGATACGAGTAATAGAGTTAAATGTTTTTAATATGTAAAAAACCATTAACGAAGATTGCAATGCAATATACAGATATAAAATTTAGAATTACTTACAACAATTGAATGAACTAATCCAATGCGAACGCAAGCCAACATAGCCACAACCAATTCCAATATCATTGGCATGTAGATAGCCACTCTGTCACCTTTTTTCATTCCTGTTAACAAAAAAAAATACTGTCATAGGAAATACGCGTATACCACAGGAAAAGCAAAGCAGGCGTGTAGTATTATTGAAATAAAAGAATAAAAATTTTCGGTTAATGGGACATCGATTAATATTCTTATTGAAACAAAATTTAAATGAAAAAAATCAACGAATAGAACATTATAAAATGGTATTTTCCCAGTATTTCGAGAAAGTTTATGTGAACATGTTAAATAGAAATCATTACATATTTTACATAATTAGAGAAAGAATTATGAAAACATTTTTTTTTTATTTCGAGAAATATAAATGACAAATTGAAAAAATAAAAATTTAGGTCGTTAAGTTTTACAGAATATACTGATTTGATAACATACCAATATGTGGGATATATCAAGTCCAATAGAAGTGAAATTTTATAGAACTTTATACTTGACAAAATTGTTAGTTGTCAAGTGGCGAGTTTCACATTTGAATAAAGTCTCAATATAAAATAAAATTTCTGAAATATGTTCAAATATAAAATTAGTGTTAATAATAAATAGTACTTAAGAAACAGATAAGAGTTAACTCTTAAAAATTCGGCGTTAATTTAGTTTTTAATAAATAAAAATAATTCATTTTAAGATTATATCTTTAAAATTGCAGCTATTAGTAAGACAAGTGTATTTTTTTTACATGTTTGTGTTATGTATATAAAACGAAAAGAAATACACATGGATTGTTTCGAAGAATTATGTTTTAAAACTGGGTATATATTTATTTCATAGAGTAAATTATGCATAATTAATATAAATTATCTTTCAATGAAACTTACTAAGATTCTCCATGACTAATAATAGAAATATTAATAGGATAAGCTACATTCGATAACATTTCCATGTACTTCTAAGTAAAGAGGAAGGGTTTTTAGGACAATCATATTGGCAAAGAATCAAATTTAGATCTTCACTGAATGAAACTAAATGTTGCATTGTTAATCTGCTGTTCATGAACGATTTCAATTTTATTGCCCAAATTAACTTAATCAGGACACAATATATTATTTTTTTCGGTCATAAAAAAGGACAAGGACCCTGCCAAGAATCCATTACACAGCTCGCAGGTCAGGAATTCCGGTTGTCATAGCAACGTAGAATCGAATGTAGGAACCTCTCCACTACATCCGAATATTTTATCACTAAGCCATCAGAATGAGAATCTTGGCTTATAATCTTCTTAAGAAATGGAGTAGTTTTCTGCATTTTCTGTACAGATTAATTAATCTTGATATTGCTTCATCATGTGTTTTATATAGCCTTAAAAATCATACGATTAATTAATTTATTCCTGAAAATTATTATGGCAATAAATTTTGAAATGTAGTATAACAAAGATTAATTTAACAGTGATTATATTAGAAACTTAGAATTAAAAAAAGACTTTTCTTAATGTTAGTCCAAATTAATATACACATTAAGAAAGTGATGTTTGAGGAGATTTATTCCAGAATATATATGTCTATATTTTACCTTTATATCAAATCTATTAGAAATAAGGAGGATTATTTTTAAAGCTTTAGCTATCACGTACAAGAGTAATACGCATTCTAAAAACTATCTATTCAAAATAAATCAAATGGTGATAGAAAATTTTTAAATTCTTATTTTGGTGATATTTAATGCACAATTTTGAAAGTAATTTATATCTGGAAAAATATTTGATATATTATAAAATATTCAATAGAAAAAACTATATAAAATATTTAATGTAAATTATTCAGTTCAGAAAATGAAACAAAATAAAAAATTGATTCATATTTTCTTGCTCAGTTACGAAAGTTCTCACCTTTTTCTTTTAAGACATTTGCGAATTTGCAGACTTCCTCCAAAAGTTCTTTGTAGGTGATTCTTTTTGTGTCATTAACTTCATTTCCTTCCCTAGAAAATATCAAAGATTATAAGATTTCATAAAATTATACAATATGAGATTAAGTGAAATAAATAAGAAGTTAAAAGCAGCATTCCCTTAAATATTTGATGCATTTGAGCATGACAATTTAATACTCCTCTGAATTGTACTATTCTTACGAAATCTTTATTCAGCTAGAAGTGTTTTGATGGATCTCATCAGCTTAAAATAAAATTCAATCCCTCATTTTCCTAGTTATTTTAATTTTAGGTGAGTGGGGCTCATACTCAAATCGTCATTATTATATAACCAAGGTTATCCTTCGAGGTACTTTCTATGATTAAAAAAGGGCGTTCATGGAAAGAAAAGCATAGATTGTATAGTAAAAAGGGCTCAATTTTCAAATGATGGTATACTTACTAATATATATATATATACTTACGGTATGTTTTACTAATATACTCTTAAAAATATTAAAATGAATAAATTATTAAGCAATATATTAAAGTAGAACAGTTTTGACAAAATTTATTAAGCTAAAAAATAGATCATCAACATTAAATATAAATAAATATTATAAGTTAATATTAATTGTTACACTATAAGCAGGGGCTTAGCTACCACCGGGGCCCCCAAACAATAAGGGTTCCAACATGTGCAAGCAAAAAATCGTTATATGTTAAGAGGCCCGAAAAAGGGCCCATAAGGAATTCTTGATACAGGGCCCCCTCTAGCTACACCAGTGATTATAAGAATTATAATAATACAATTTAAAATGTATAACATATTGAAATCAGTTTAAATCGTTAAATTAATTAATTTCAAGTTTCAACCAAGAGCTTTACAGAATAGGATACTTCGGTGAGATACATCATAATTTGTTCGCGATTCAGAATTATAAAATAAATAGCAGAAGTCCCTCCTATAGCTCTAGTACAACTTTAATTTAAACCGAATGTTATCTTACACTCGGTACAAATAATTAAGAAAGAGGAGTAAGAAGTAGAGTACTTGGTTTTAGACAGCAACAGTGATAAAAAAATGTTGCTTTAAAAGGTAGATGAGATGAATTTGTAAGTTCAAAAAGACAGCCAAAAGGAACGACAACCCGAGAAACCCTACATATCCCTTTTAGATTTCAAAAACAGTTCAGTATGCAAATCTCAAACAACATGTATCTAATAAAACTATTTCTTTTAAATGCTTATGTGGCGAGGAAGTTAAGAGATATCAACTCAAATGTCGTTCTCGTCATATGACCATAGTTTGGAGTTTCGAATCCTTCTACAATAGTCCTCATGTAGCTATAGAAAGGTAATTCAATTCAAATGACCAATTTTCGAAGACATTTTTACTCAAATTCCCCCTCCCCTCCTCCACTACAATAATAATATGCAATAAACGTGTCTTTTGGTAAAATGGTCATAAGTATAAAACTCAATTCAATTAAAGATTGTACACAAGTATTTTGATTTGTACATACAAATCAAACTGCTGGTAAATCTTGATGTGGTATAGAACAGAAGTTTGGAAAAGGAAATAATAGCTTAGCCGCCACTAAGCCTGCTTAATGAAGAGATACGTTCCCAGTTGAGAAAAGAACTCCGTAGGTTGAACACCACTTGTGCCCCATTTTGTCTTCTTCTAAATAAGATATATCTCCAATTATTCTTAAAGTATCTCTAATACAACTTTAGTTCTTTAAGTAAGAAAAATAGTTCAAAGAAATCAATTAATTTTGTTTAATAGAAACAAAAGATGTGTTTCTTTTAACTAGAGGCATTCTCTTTTGCTAAATAGATATTTGGATTCGAAGGATTATCTCACAAATTTTATTCAATATGCTGAAATATTCCTTAAAGTAAGTTAAATTCAAATCATGAAATTAAGGAATAGACGTTCTATATCTGACACAAATAGAATTTTTGCATTATTTTAATTAATACTTAAAAATATATATAACAATTGACTATAATATATTATTAAGATCCCTTTTGTATTTACTGATTTTCTAGCATTTCTTAGAATTTAAATATGTCATTTTCTTGAAGAAAAAAAATCAATGTTCTTTATATGTTTTTACAACAAACTTTTATAATTAATAACATTAACTCGATGTTATTTATTGAAAAATAATTCACACACACAAATTCATCTACCATTTTTTAGTTTTATTACTAAAAGTTACCTTAACTAAGTCATCTTAACTGATATAATTTCCCCCAAAAATAAATGATCGGGGATCAAAATATACTTCGAATTCCTTGGATTCCTTAATTATTGATAGGTATTCTTTTTCCGCCTTTCATCGACTAGTTTAATTATAGGTCGTGAAAGCGCGATTCCTATTGAGGACTCCCATGAAAGCAAAAATGATCGTGCAAACTTCATTAAATGCTGTTCGATATATATAGTGAGGAATTTTTCATTAATATCATTCTCGGAAATGACTCTCAAACTAGGAGGAGAATTCAATAAATTTTTGTAGAGACCTTAATATCCTTCAAAACTTTTAAGCCGAATTTCTGAAAGCTTATTGCATGCGCTTTTAGAGCTATTGAGTTTCCGAAAACATGTTTAAAAAAAAAAGAGGGTTTTCAATTTTTTTTTTCGATGCACACTGAGTCTCTTGATCTTTTGTGCTTGTGATAAAGTAACTTATAACTTAACTACTAACTTATACTTTTTTGTATTCTTCTGTACTTGTAATATGAACAAGTAACTTATAATTTAACTTGTAATTTATGTTTTTGTAGTCTCACTTGTAATATATCTACAACTAATACATATTAAAATCGTGTTTTCAAACTGTAAAACTAATCTGTATTAATCTTTCTTTATAAATGCAAAATTATTATTAAGCTTTATTATCATATGAAAAAAATAATTTCTCTTTGGCATTTTTTAAACAATTTTTCATAATTTACCATATTGAATACTTTTGTACTCCGGGATAGACATAATATTTCAGCTCCCTAAAAGCTGTTTCCTCTAATGTTAAACATCAGAGATCCAACTCGAAGCTGGACAAAAAAAAATTGTCTGCAGCTCATAAACTTGTTTCTGCCTATGAGCTCAAATTAGAAAATTCACTATAATTATTTTTAATGACAACTAATTTTATTTCGTATTTCTTTTTTTTATTAATGTATACGACAAATTGGGACTGTATTTATTATATATACATTAAAATGCTATATCGAATTTTAAAATTTTAACTTAAATCTAACCAAGCCAAAAAAAATTTTCATTGAAACTTAACGTTCATTTAAACTTCTAAGAGTCAAAACTTCTCGTATATTTAATATATTTATGCATTATTATTAATGAAAAAAAATCAGTACTTTTTTATACATTATCATTTAATATACTAAGAAATAAACACATGTAATACCACTTTACATTTTTTTGCGTGTTCATTGCTCTTCACAATAATGACCTGTCTCCTAATTTTATTATTTTATTTTATGCATAAAGAAATATATCAGGAAGAGAAAGACTCGTAACCGTAATTACTAGGCTACCACAGCTCGTTAAGATCATCTGATTGATGCATGTTGCCTAATATAAAAAAAGTAATACCTTCATTTATTTTATATTTAACACGATATTAATTTCAAGTTTAATATAATTGCTCCCATTCTAATAAACACAATGATTCACTTGAACTGAATGATTAAAATTCGATCAATCGGTGATCAATTCTGGTGTAAAATATTTAAGATAGATACAGTCTATTAATGAGATCTAACAAAATGACAGGTAGTAAATGACCATTATAAAACGTTTAGTTGCCCTAAAAATGAAAAATTACACGAGAAAAACGTAAACAGAGTCAAAAGCAGAGATACTCAACCTGCGGCCCACTGGGCCTTTTTAAGTGTCCCTGTGATGGCCCATTGCTATGAGAAATTCATTTATTGAAGAACAAAGAATTAAAAATTTGGCGAAAAATTCTTTTAGTCAAGAAATTAAATATATAAATTTTGTGAATTGGCATTTTTTTTCCTACTAGTCAATGTAACGGTTAGTGATGACAGACAGCAGTGCAGTAGTGACCATTTTACGAGTGGAACTAATTTTTAACAATCCCCCCCATGTCTAGCAAGCGAAAAATGTTCGAAAAAATAGGTTATTTTAAGACGATCAGGAAGTTGACGGTTTTATAGTGAAAAAAAAACATGGATCCATAGTTGCTTGATTTGTCGTGAAAGTGTTGTATTTAAAAATACCAATAATTACGAATCGTTTAATGACACGTTTTCTCGAAGATCTCTTTAAAAGGGTGATAAATAAGGTTTCGTGAATAATCTTTGCAACAGCAACAAAGTGTTTTGTTAGTGTTAATGTCACAGTGGTAAAAAATGCATCCTATGAAATTTGTTGTTATATTATTAGCAATCAATGAAACCGTTTACTGATGAAGAAATTTTGAAAGGAGTGTTTTTTAAATGTGCGTGTGCTTCTCCAATTTAGTGTTTGATGAATTCAGTTACAAAAATAAAAAAATACATAAAATAGCAATTGCAAAAGGCAAAATAGGATTTTTAATATTTTGATCATTCTCTGAATTTTAAGTTTCTTATGTTATCTTAGTCTTAAAGCGTTTCTTTCCCTCCCCCTTAATTCACATGTTGCGGCCAGCGTGAAAGAGCTATTTCCTGAATGCGGCCAGGTAAAAAAAAGGTTGAGCACCCCTAGTCAAAAGAATGGGCATAAAAAGATTTATCATTTTATGACCTTCATTGCGTATATCCACATAAAAATAAAAAGAATCAACTAATATTTTAATTAAAATATTAAATAAATCGCATTGTAAAAGAATATCAAGCACATTTTCTTTAACTAAGCGCTTGTGTTTCTTTGTACAATATTTAATATGAGAACCTCCCCTTGTAAAAGGACCATGATACAAATGAGCTATAACTATAATTTTTTTTGTGAAATAGATATAAACATTCATATGCTATTTTTTGTATTTATCTGTTATTCAAATATTCTAGCAAATTTTCTGCTTATTTCACCCTCGAGCACACACTAATACCAACGAATCATTCAAGAATCAATATAATGAACTTTGAACTTAAACACTGAAACTTCAAAAGGAGATATTGAAAAGGTTCTACTGAAATAAGATTAATGTGATCAATTCAAAACAAAATAATACATTTAAAAAATCATTGAAAAATTTCAGCTTTTTAAACGCAACTTTGTTTTGACAACATTTCTAAGCATCTTTAAATAGAAAATCGTTAGCATATAGCAATTAGGTATCAGGTTTCGGCATTCACTCTCTGGAATAAATAAACATTAGATTTAGCGTTAAATAATGTGAAGAATTGTACAAACGAGCATTTCAACAAAATTTGTTTTTTTATTGACTTCTGAGCTTTTTCTTAATTATATTTAGTTTTCCGAAGTCCCATAGAAATGCTTTATAATGACCCACTAGAACAGCACACACTCCTAAAAGATACTTCCCTCTAAAACAACCTCCTGAAGTTCAATAGGCAATCCGTGCAGATAGTATACCCCTTTATGTCAGAACAGAATATTATGACAGAAATATGCCGTGGGAGGTTTTTATGGGCTCTTGACACACCAAGCTGATGATTTCCGGAAGAAAATTTCCGGTTTCTATCGATTTCAAATGCTGTGCAACATGCATGCAACCCAACTAAAACAAATTCATATGTATTAAAAGATTGCATTTGAGTTTCATTTAAGAATCATTTCATTAAGAATTGAAACAAATAGCAATACGCTATCTTCAAATACGATAAATATTTTATAATTTACTGATGAGCTCATTTTCCTTATTTTTCCAATGTGTTTAATTTTTTTACAATATACTTCCCTAATGTGTAAGTACAAATAAAAGATTCCTTGTCAGTTTTATTTTCGAGGATGTTTTTGGAATTCAAAACGCAAAATATGTACCTTGTTGACTCTGTGTTTTCATTGGATCTTCCCCTTTCTAGAATTCTTTACTTTTAGAGCAGTTGATTCGAATTAAAGTACTTCTTAGTACGTATATATATATATATATATAAATTACAATTAAACGGTTTGAGATAACCCATGATTTAAATAAATATGGTCAAGCATATTAGTTTAAATCTATCTTCTAAATATAATTGAAAATTCACTATAAATAATTTTTAAGTTTATTATTGGCAATATGTAAGTTAATTTTATAATTGTCTTTAATTATGAGTAACATTAACAATATTTTTTAATAAAGACTGATTTTATTTAGATGTATATTCCAAATCCATATACTCTTAGTTTATTTTAGCTACAATATAAAATAATTAAAATGTTAATTTTTTTCCGTCAAAGAATAGTTTATTGACATATAGATAAAACTTAGATATTGTTTATTATTTAAAATTAATCTGTGTTCGTAAGAAATATGTATTAAATAATTTTGCTCGGGGAAATAAAAATAATTTTAATAAAAAGCTTTATTTTCTCTCTCTCTCTATTTTTATAACTACATAATGGAAATCATATATTATTTTAGCTATGAAAATAAGTTAGGAAAGAAAATTACGGTAAAAAGCACACAAAAAAAAAGCTTATGATTAAAATTTGGCAGAAAGTTTATCACAAAAATATTTTAGCAGAAAACTCTAAGTTACAATGCCCCATTTAAATATTTTGTTTATTTTATTTGAATATTTATTGCAAATATTAATTAAGGGTGTTCATGTAAGGTTTACCCATCAAAAACCCAAACAAAAAAACACGAGTGGTATGGAAATATATTAAAAAAGTTTCAAGCAAAAATTAATTAATTTAATTAATTTCCATTTAAAAAAATTAAAGTTTGGTTAAAAATTTTAAAAAGTTCTCGTAAATTTTAACCTCAAAAAACCACTGTAGTAACCCATGATAGTGTTAAAAGGAATTAATAATTTAACAGTACATTTTCGCATTCGTCAGCCATTTTTATTTTTCTTTCTACTCATTTCGGCTGCTCACATTAAGCGTATGGAGAGAAGATAAGCAGCTGTCCACTACTTCAAAAGCACCTTAATACCCGCCATTCAAAATCAATATTCACCCTGCTCTGTTCTTTTTGCCTTTCTGTTTGGCAACATGAGAATTTTGTGACATCTAGAAATTCAGCTGAACAAAGTAGTACATCAATGTTTTTTTTTCTTTCTGTAAGTTGATCAAATTTAGAAAAGGCATGCCACTTATTTGTAACATTAGAAAGGATTTTTATGAACAATTTTAAACTGTGTAATGGATAAAGAGTGATGAATTTGTTTTTAATCTTTTTAAATTTTCCTGTTACAATTCTTTTAAGAGAAGATGTGTGTATCGAAATAAAAGTTTTATAGTTCATAAAATATACCTCTTAATAATGAAACTTCAAGTTTTATTTGAATAAGAAATTCTTAAACTTAAATTTATTTTATGAGTGTTTTCTCAACAGGAATAAGTCGCGAAAACAATATATATATCTATGTTTTCAGCCTTATCTTTTTTTCCCCATCTACTCAATAGCAAATAATAAAAAACGTAATATACTACATCTTCCAAAAATGGCTAAACTTTATTTTTGCATTCTCCAGAATCTTTTAAATTCAAGTCCGCGTTATATTTGTGAATAAAAACACATCCGCGTTCCACATTCTTTGCCTTAAGATAATTTGTCGAATCATATTGTTAGAAGTATTTCAACGATGAAAAGAATCTACAGTTCTTGTTATTTTAACCCCTTAACGCAGCGATTCTTAAACTTTCAATCTACGGATCTACGGATATAATTTCGGGTACATGGGTTTCTGGGAACCCTCAGATCCGTATCTGGCTAGAAAAAGTTCTGTATAGGTCTTGGTTAAGTTGCATTTTCATGCTGGATCGTATGGAGCTTGGCAATTGGACGAGTGGCAGCAGGTCGGTAGGCGGGGCTTCGAGTCGATGATCTTTGGCGGCTCGGTTTTGGAATTTGGTGGAAGAGAGAGTGTCTCCCAATTTGGATGTAGTAGTGATGAGGATATTGGCTCAAAAAAGGCTGCCCACGGGGGTGTGAGTGTGTGCAATGATGTGTGGTGAGGCAATGTCCAGTAGGGAGGGAAATTTAAAACAAGTATGAAAAAAGCGACCGGCGGGTTTCTGCGAGGCGGACACCCTCCTTCGCACTAACCGCACACGGCCGTGCTGCAGTTATAGTCTAGAGGGTAGCGGGTCTTAAACTTTCAATCACCGCGGCCTTCCTTTATGTATCAGCGTGACAACGCGGACGACCAAAATTTTGAACATCCCTACTCAACTTAATATTTTTGATCAAAATATACAAGTTCTGGTAGAGTTTTTTAATTGGAGACAAGTTAGTGATCTATTATTCTAGTATGGCGCATCTTTCAATTTTTCTACGAGGTCTTTCCGAGTCTGTAAAAGAGGGAAATCTCAACGTTACATCAGAGATTCCGCGGACCCCAGTTTAAGAACCGCTGCCTTAACGCATTTGCCGGTGTCTGACACGGGTGAAAGTTACCGGCAAATTTGCACATGCCTTTGTCTTACACAGACGATCTCGTATCTAGCGTTATTTTATTTCTAATGGCCACATGAGATCAGTTCTAGTAAAAATAGATTGGCTAGATTGTAATTAAACTCTTTATACTATTTAAATTATATTAAACTATCTATACTTTATTAAATTATGCCTATATATTCATTTTCCGTCAAAAAAATCGGTCATTTTTTACCGGTTATTCCGAAAAATCTCGTGCCATAAGGGGTTAATCAAAAGAAGGCTAAGATATATAGGAATAATAATTGGTATTCTAAAAATAAGAATAATAATTTTCGCTCCTAGGTGATAATTAATAAACAAAGACATAATATGCGCTCCCTTCTTACTTCTATTCAGTTTATCTATCTCATAGAAAAAAACTACTGAAACTTCATTTGGTTCTTTTACTAATATGCATTTGAATAGTATAATATTACTTAGGGTATATTAACAATTGTACAGAATTTTTAAATAACTTCGCAGTTAAATAACAATTTCATTGTTGAATGTGTGTCTTTATTTTGAAGATTTTACTGTTATTGAAAAACATTATATATCAAGAATTTATTACATGTCATTATTTGTAAATACTTTAAATTAACAAACATATTAATCTGAATTATACATATATATATACAAACTCTACTTCACATAAAAAGAAAATATATTAAAAATATATTTCAGGGATGAGAATACAAATAAAAATATATTTCCTTAATTTGAAGCTGTGTGGGGATAGACATGATTAATAAAAGAATCAATGTAAACCTGAAATAGATCCCCTGAATCATGCTGGAAATATTGCAGTTGTTCTTAAATTCTGGTATGTGAATCCCCGGGGGTTCCTAACCCCTTTTTAGGGGGTCCGTGAAGGTCTCTCATTTAATGTTAAGATTTCCCTCTTAAGGCCTCATGGAAATATTGAAGGATGTACCCTCCAGACTAGATCATTAAATTGCATCAATGAAAAAATTACTATAATATGTATTTCGATCAAGAATATATTTGTTTTTTTATTGTTTGCAACTTCAAAGCTATTAATATAAAGTAATCTCGGGGGGCTGCGATGTCAGGCTGATACATAAAGGGGGACTGCGGCAATCGAAAGTTTAAGAACCCCTGAAGTACATCATACATAGTGCTCAGACAAGGACAATCATCTGTTTCTAAAAAATGAATCTCTGTTGGAAGAATGAATCAACATTTTTGTAAACAAGTCATATTCTTTTATGGTATTCTACTTAATGTTTTGATTTTTATGAAGTATTTTATTAAGAAATAATTTTTATTAGACATAAAATACATCGCCTTATGATCCTTTTTATTAGTTTTGTTCAAAGGATTAGAAAGCTTTGTTTTTTCTTATCCGTACGTATAAATATGACTCTTTCATAATATTTTACACAATGCTGGAAAATGTGGAAATAATGAAGCACCTATTTTTGTATAACAACTGCAGTGCTTCTCAAATTTTCAATATTTGTGACCCAATTTTCAGTTATAATTTTCATCGCCCCCCCCTAATGCAATAACTAAGCATTAAATGCGATAATAATGCTCTTCGATGCTAAGGCTACACAATCCCACTTTAAATTATAAATTGCACAAATTATAAAGATAAGTATTAAAATTTGTGGGTATAATTTTGCATATGACAAGCCTATGGAAGTCACTAGTAATTACTAAACTGGTTTTTAATTTAATATTGATAAATTAATTATCAACTAATTTTGCCGCACTGATACATTAACAAATATCTTATATAAGTGGGAATATGTGTTTTATTTTTTTATTATGTCAGAATGTGTTTTGATTTGCTTCCTTTCAGTTTATTGACAATTATTTTAAATCTTTTATTTTTGACTTTTTGATATGCTCGCACACACACGCCCCACACACACAGAGTTTCACGCCCCCTAGGGGGGCGAGCCTCGTAGTTTGAGAAACGATGAACTACTGTTTCTTTTGCCTTTAATAATACATCAACCCTTTTTAATATTAAACATACCTTAAAGTTTGAACTTATATTTCGTAAATTTATTCCGTTGACAGTGGAAGTTTGGATATGTATTAACAATATAAATACTCAGTTGAGTAAGTATTGGAAAAAAATTTTACTAAATGATGTGGTATGATTGCATTCTTTTTTTTCCATTCATCAAGAATACTAATATAAAATACTAGCTGTTACCCGCCCGCTTCGCTGGGTATTTCATGATGTTTTATAAATTTTTACTGCTTATATATATGTATAAATTATTGATATCTAAGTCCTAGCATTAAGAATTCGATTGAATTGAAAAATATACTTATACCTGTAACTGTCACCTGTTGATAAAAAAAAAGGGCAGAACTCATCTAATTTGTATTTTCTAAAAATCTCTAAAATTGAAGCATAGAATGATGTTTGCTCTTTCGTAACTCAAAAACCAAGTGGATTCCCACAAAACCAATTTTCGGTGGATCTCTACTCCGTAAATTGAACATGCAAGCCAAATTTCAAGTCTAAATCTAACAGAAAAAAGCAAAAGTTTTACTATAAATATCCCCGTAATCCGTTGAGAGCCGTTTTCCAAAATTACCGCTCTTAGCGGATTTCAATTCAACAAAAGAAAAATGCAAACCAAATTTCATTATTATAGTCCTCGTAGCTCGAAAAAAGTATTTTTTTTTGTCAATACGTCCCAGTAACCCCCTGCAACCCCCCAGAACTTGATTTGCTTAAAATTTATTCTTAGTGGATCCCTATTCAACAAAAGAAACATGCTTAACAAATTTCAAGTATATGGGTCAAACAATTAAAAACAGGAATTTTTTTCTGTAACTCCTCTTGACCCCTCGCAAACATCTTTGGAGTCAATTTTCATTTTACTCTTTGTTAGAGGAACTCTATTTCATGAAAGGAACATGCCTACCAATTTTCAAGCAGGATGATCAAGTAGTTTAAAAATGGAAATATTTATCGATTACGCCTCTTAATCTCCCGAAATTAAACTTAGTAGTTGATATTCGCGAAACCCATTTTGTAGCGGTTCTCTGCTTTACGAAAGGAATCTGCTTATCAAATTTCAAGACTGTACGTCTAACAGTTTAAAAATGGGCATAATTGTCTATAACGCCACTTGAGCCCCCGCAACGCCACTTCTGGGTCTGTTTTCGCAAAACCCATTTTGTAGGGGAATTGCACTCTATGAAAGGAATCTGCTTAGCAAAATTTGAAGACTGTGCGTCCAATTAATTAAAAATGCAAAAAAATTATCAATAACGCCCCTTGAACCCCGCAACACCACCTAGGGGTCGATTTTCACTAAACACATTTTGCAGTGTATTTCTATCCTATGAGAGGAATCTGCTAACCAAATTTCAAGACTGTGAGTCTAATAGTTTAAAAAAAGAAATAATTATTTATATCTGCCCCGCAACACCCCTTGGGGGTCAATTTTCTCCAAACCCGTTTTGTAGCGGATATGTACTCCATGAAAGAAACATTCCTACCAATTTTCAAGCAGGTAGGTCAAATAGTTTAAAAACAACAATATTTATCTCTTACGCCACTTATTCCCCTGCAACGCCACTTAGAGGTCTGTTTTCACAAAACCTTCTTATAGCTGATCTCGACTCTATGAAAGAAATCTCTTAATCAAATATAAAGACTGTGCGTCTAATAGTTTAAAATGGAAATAATTATCTATAACCCCTTAAGTCCC